>NC_069452.1:34965755-34984078 GCF_026875155.1 Cherax quadricarinatus | reverse complement strand
AGGCCCCCTGGTGGATCAGAGCCTGCAACCAGTGTTGTGTGGTGCACGCAAACCAACGTACGAGCCACAGCCCGGCTGATCCGGAACTGACTTTAGGTGTTTGTCCAGTGCCAGCTTGAAGACTGCCAGGGGTCTGTTGGTAATCCCCCTTGTGTGTGCTGGGAGGCAGTTGAACAGTCTCGGGCCCCTGACACTTATTGTATGGTCTCTTAACGTGCTAGTGACACCCCTGCTTTTCATTAGGGGGATGGTGCATCGTCTGCCAAGTCTTTTGCTTTCGTAGTGAGTGATTTTCGTGTGCAAGTTCGGTACTAGTCCCTCTAGGATTTTCCAGGTGTATATAATCATGTATCTCTCCCTTCTGCGTTCCAGGGAATACAGGTTTAGGAACCTCAAGCACTCCCAATAATTGAGGTGTTTTATCTCCATTATGCGCGCTGTGAAAGTTCTCTGTACATTTTCTAGGTCGGCAATTTCACCTGCCTTGAAAGGTGCTGTTAGTGTGCAGCAATATTCCAGCCTAGATAGAACAAGTGACCTGAAGAGTGTCATCATGGGCTTGGCCCCCCTAGTTCTGAAGGTTCTCATTATCCATCCTGTCATTTTTCTAGCAGATGCGATTGATACAATGTTATGGTCCTTGAAGGTGAGATCCTCCGACATGATCACTCCCAGGTCTTTGACGTTGGTGTTTCACTCTATTTTGTGGCCAGAATTTGTTTTGTACTCTGATGAAGATTTAATTTCCTCATGTTTACAATATCTGAGTAATTAAAAATTTCTCATCGTTGAACTTCATATTGTTTTCTGCAGCCCACTGAAAGATTTGGTTGATGTCCGCCTCGAGCTTTGCAGTGTCACAAATGGAAGACACTGTCATGCAGATTCGGGTGTCATCTGCAAAGGAAGACACGGTGCTGTGGCTGACATCCTTGTCTATGTCAGATATGAGGATGAGGAACAAGATGGGAGCGAGTACTGTGCCTTGTGGAACAGAGCTTTTCACCGTAGCTAGCTCGGACTTTACTCTGTTGACGACTACTCTCTGTGTTCTGTTAGTGAGGAAATTATAGATCCATCGACCGACTTTTCCTGTTATTCCTTTAGCATGCATTTTGTGCGCTATTACGCCATGGTCACACTTGTCGAAGGCTTTTGCAAAGTCTGTATATATTACATCTGCATTCTTTTTGTCTTCTAGTGCATTTAGGACCTTGTCGTAGTGATCCAATAGTTGAGACAGACAGGAGCGACCTGTTCTAAACCCATGTTGCCCTGGGTTGTGTAACTGATGGGTTTCTAGATGGGTGGTGATCTTTTCTTCTTAGGACCCTTTCAAAGATTTTTATGATATGGGATGTTAGTGCTATTGGTCTGTAGTTCTTTGCTGTTGCTTTACTGCCCCCTTTGTGGAGTGGGCTATGTCTGTTGTTTTTAGTAACTGTGGGACGACCCCCGTGTCCATGCTCCCTCTCCATAGGATGGAAAAGGCTCGTGATAGAGGCTTCTTGCAGTTCTTGATGAACACAGAGTTCCATGAGTCTGGCCCTGGGGCAGAGTGCATGGGCATGTCATTTATCGCCTGTTCGAAGTCATTTGGCGTCAGGATAACATCGGATAGGCTTGTGTTAATCAAATTTTGTGGCTCTCTCATAAAAAAATTCATTTTGATCTTCGACTCTCAGTCTGGTTAGCGGCTTGCTAAAAACTGTGTCATATTGGGACTTGAGTAGCTCACTCATTTCCTTGCTGTCATCTGTGTAGGACCCATCTTGTTTAAGTAGGGGCCCAATACTGGACATTGTTCTCGATTTTGATTTGGCATAGGAGAAGAAATATTTTGGGGTTTTCTTTCGATTTCATTTATGGCTTTTAGTTCTTCCCGCAATTCCTGACTCCTAAAGGATTCTTTTAGCTTAAGTTCGATGCTTGCTATTTCTCTGACCAGTGTCTCCCTACGCATTTCAGATATATTGACCTCTTTTAGCCGCTCTGTTATTCTTTTCCGTCGCCTGTAAAGGGAGCGCCTGTCTCTTTCTGTTTTACATCTACTCCTCCTTTTTCTTAGAATAATAAGCCTTGTGCATACATCGAGTGCCACCGAGTTAATCTGTTCTAGGCATAAGTTTGGGTCTGTGTTGCTTAGTATATCTTCCCAGCTTATATCGGTTAGAACTGTATGAAGTAAATGTAAAATATGAAATAACCAATAATTTTTTTCTAGTGACATAACAATGGTCAGAGAATTCTGTCTGGGAAAGACCCATTGTGACATGATGAACATGGAGTGCACACGGTGGTGTGCAGAGGACTGGTGATGCCCAGGGCCAACTCATTGATTGTATGCCCCAAAGACTCAAGTACAGTGGGGCCTCGCTTTATGGCGTTTTGCTTTATAGCATTCAGCTAATACAGTCATTTCAAATTATGACCAAAACTCTCAATACAGCTCCCCCCACCTGACTTTCTGTTACACCCTTTTGTTCATTTTAAGTAGACTGTTTCTTTTAAAATGGTATAAAATACTGACAGGTTGTTAGGTAAGACACACATGCAACAGTTAGGTATCTTTATTTTGAAACGTTTCGCCTACACAATAGGCTTCTTCAGTCAGGTACAAAAAAGTTGATAGAAGCAGAAGAGACTTGAAGTCGATGTAATCAGTCCATCACCCTTGAAGTTTTGAGGTGGTCAGTCCCTCAGTCTGGAGAAGAGTATTGTTCAACAGTCTGAATCAGTATGGAGTTGAAGTGACAGGATGGAGCCTTATATACCACCAGGAGGTGAGATGTAAGCCACTAGTAGAGGTAAGAATATAGTCGTTTGGAGGTCAGGTCCCTCTCAGATCCAGCCATTCTCACTACTAGAAGTTGTCCAAGTTGATTTCAGGTCTGTAACAAGATACCCTTGTGTTAGATACCTAACTGTTGCATATGTGTCTTACTTAACAACCTGTCGGTATTTTATACCATTTTAATGTTCACTCTGTCAGACACTGCAACACGAGGGTATCTTGGTACAGACCTGAAATCAACTTTGACAACTTCTACTACAACGACTACATTCTTACCTCTACTAGTGGCCTACATCTCACCTCCTGGTGGTATATAAGGCTCCATCCTGTCACTTCAACTCCAGAGATGGGTTATCGCAAGATTGAAACCTGTGCCAGGACTACGGTCTTGGCAAACATTATCATACATACTTCAATCCATATTGTTAGATAGGAACAATATCTTCCCCAGACTGAGGGCTCCCCCACCTCAAAACTTAAAAGGGTGATGGACTGATTAATGTCTTAGGTTTCTTTGCTTCTATTAATTTTTTTACTATGAAAAGCCACTGTGTGGGAAAAAAGTTTCAAAATAAAGATCCCTAACTGTTGCGTATATGTCTTACCTAACGACTTTTTCTACTTGTTATCACGTGGTTATTTTTTACTGTTATTTTTGCTTTTTCAGTTATTTTATTTTTTTATTGATTGTACAGTGGCCCCCCCGCATAACGAGGGATCACATAGCGATTTTTCCCGCATCCCGCTTACTTTTACGCAAAATTTTTTGCGCGCAAACCGATTAAAACCCCGCTCACCAAATTTTCGCCCGAGACGCGTCCCAAGTGCCCTCACATGTGCCCCCCGTCCCATTTTTTTCCCAGCCAGCCTCCCGGTAACACCCAAGCATACACTCAAATATTTCGTATTATTACGTGTTTTCGGTGCTGTTTCTGGAAAAATAAGTGACCAGGGGCCCCCCAAGAAAGCTTCTGTGCCAACCCTGTGGAAAAAAGGGGTGAATTAGTAGGGAAAAATTAAGAAAGTTTTAAAGGGGTTTTGGGGAAACCCCTGAGAAGCCTATCCCAGTTGTGGAATCCATTGTGCCTACTTCAAAGTTTAAAGGAAATTGTGCACAGTGGTTGAACTGCAAACCTTTATAGATGAAAATCACCCTGACACAGCTTTGCAAGCCGTGTGGGGGGGGGACTATTTCAATGACAATGTTGGGGCCCCATTTTAGACAAAGAAAAAGGAACGGGGGGGGTCAGGCTTTTTGGACAGATTTGTTTGCGACGGGTCCAGTGCCTCAAGCGGGTCCTTTGGGCATTAAAAGAGAAGGGAAGAAACCCCCAAAAAAGGATTTGCTACTAAGCGTAATGGAAGGGGATTCCCCTTCTAAACAGTAAAAAGAAAATGCTCCCCCTCCTCCCACCCCATCAATCATACCGTCTTCAAAAAAGTAAGTGTATGTAAGTGTGCATGCCTTTTTAAGTTGTGTGTATTAAAATTAATATTTATGTGGTAAAAAAAATTTTTTTTCATACTTTTTGGGTGTCTGACGGATTAATTTTATTTCCATTTTTCTTATGGGGGAAAATTCATTTACATAACGATTATTTCGATAACAATTTCCCTCTTGCACGGTTTTTAAAACGTTAACCCGGGGGTCCCACTGTATTACTTGCTTTGTCATAGGGAGGTTTTTTAATTAGTTTCAAATTCTGGTGCGACCTGGCAAGCACCAGTAGGTGATTTGAGTGCTCAACCCCTTTTTCCAAAACCCCGTCAAAATGGGTGGGAAAGCCTCACTGGTTCGTTATACCTTCCCCGGACCAGGGGTGTCTAGGGAAATGTCCACCTCTAGCCAACATTTGCCTCCCTAGAAAATACATGAATTTTTAGAAAATCAGCTAGCATATCTCGGTTGGAGAAGGTGGTTGGGAAACTCTTACAGAAAGTGAAGCCAAGTGATAAGCTTTGTGGTGTAGAGGGCTTATTGCAGAGTGAACCATATGTAAGAGCTTTTCCCCAATGTGGTAATTTTTTAAAGCAATGCCTGTGCTGTACTTTTCAGTGGACCCCCCCATAACGTACCTTCCGAATGCGACCTTTTGAAAGTGTATTTAGTAAGTGGTTTGTAGTGATTTTTGGGGGTTAAAAAGGACTAATTATTCACAATTTCCCCTTATGGGAAAAAATTCGGTCAGTTGGCACCTGAATAATTTGGATAAAAAAAATATCGTTAACCGGGGGCCCCTTGTACTGATATTTCCTGACTCATCAGAGCCTTTGTAAATACTTTACCCTAGTACTGTGATGTTTTAATGAGGAGTGGCATAATGTTCTATCTAGTGAAAAATATAAAAAGTGGTTTTGGTTATTAAAAAAATTTAATAGAAACAAGGGAAATTTTCCTTTTCCTCCCAAATAAAGCCCCCAGACGTGCTAATTTGTTATTTTGTTACAAAAAGACTGTCCCCCGGGGCCCCAAATGCTATGTTCATAACATTTCAAATACAGTCCCATGCCCCACCTGGTTTGTTTACATTTCTGTGAGCTCTGTAAGCACTGTCTCCCCATTATGTCTCAAAACTCAAATTTAAAATGGGTTTTAAAAAGTTATTTCAAGTGATCAATTTCTGTGTGTGGTTTTATTAGTAAACCATTTAAGGGGGGTGGCCCCGCATAACAAAAATTCACCTCAATGCCCCTCCATTACTGTCTTGAGTAAGTGCTTTACCTTACAGTTTTTAAATGCAAATTTAAACTTTAAACAATTATTCCTTATGGACAAATCCGGTCGGTAATGGCCCTGAAAATTATTTTCTGACACTCCAAAAAAGTATTTAAAACCGGTTGTCCCTTACTCCTTTTTCAACACCTCAGATGCCTGCTGTAAATAACATACCAAACTGTCTTTTTAATAGGGCGACCATAAGTTTCCCTCTCATACAAATATACTTGAAAGTGTTTTCGTATTATCTTAAATGTGAACCACCCAGAAATTCCTTTTCCTTAAAACGTTTGGAAGACCCCCTAACTTCTAAACTTGTTCTCTGTTATATTCAACCCACTCATACCCCAGGACCAACTGACTTAGTTCTCCACTTTCTAATTCATCACCATGCCCACCTGGGTTTGGGTTTACTTCTCTTCTCTGTCAAGGCACAAATTTCCCCCTTTGTCTCAAAACTCTAAAATTTCACAATGTTTTTAAAATTATTTCATATTTTATATATATACTCTGATAATTATACTTATGTATACCTGTACCTAAATAAACTTACACACTGTGCTGGTGTGCAGGTACACATTAAAATCAGTAAGAGTGTCTTATCTCTAGAGACATCATATTAGTAATGACAATAATCCAGCAGGCATATGTGAGCGTATTTGATAGGAGTGAATGGAGACAAATGGTTTTTAATACTTTACGTGGGGGTTGGAGTGTGAGCAATGTAACATTTATGAAGGGATTCAGGAAAACTGGCAGGCTGGAGTCGAGTCCTGGAGATGGGAAGTACAGTGCGTGCACTCTGAAGGGGGTTTAATGTTGCAGTTTAAAAATTTGTAGTGTAAAGCACCTTCTGGCAAGACAGTGATGAGTGAATGATGGTGAAAGTTTTCTTTTTTGGGCCACCCTGCCTTGGTGGGATTTGGCCAGTGTGTTAATAAAAAAATAATAAAATAATAATCACCGAATCTCATTTAAATGTTGTATATTATGTTAATACAGTGGTCCCTCAATAATCATCAGGCTCAATAGTTGTCCTTTTTGGAAATTGTTGCGTTATTTTTGTCCAAACATTGGCTCGCAAATGGTCAGCTGGCTCGCTGATCATCATTTGTCCTGGATGCGTACTCATGGCTCTGAACCATCTGGGCCCTCCCTTCCCAGCCAGTGTGCCATTTTTTTACCAGTGAGCGACGGTCCCCTCATTTGTTCATACGAAATATTCCATAATACAGTGGACCCTCAACCAGCGATATTAATCCATTCATGAGAGCTCATTGTTAATCGAAATAATCGTTAGTCAAGTTAATTTTCCCATAAGAAATAATGGAAATCAAATTAATCCGTGCAAGACACCTCAAAGTATTGGAAAGAAAAATTTTACCACATGAAATATTTATTTTAATACACAAAAACTGAAGAAGACATCCCCACAGTTACATGACACTTACCTTTATTGAAGATCTGGTGATGATTGATGGGATTGGAGGAGGGGAGAGCATTGTTTCTTTTAGTGTTTAGAGGGGGGAATCCCCTTCCATTAGCACTTGAGGTAGCAAGTCTTTTTCTGGGGTTATTTCCCCTTGTTCTTTTAATGCCACTAGGACCAGCTTCATAGTCACTGGACTTCTGTCGCACAACATATCTGTCCATAGAAAACCTGTACCTCTTGTTCCTTTATGACTTTCCTAAAGGGGTTTTCACAACATTTTCAGTGTACAGGTTGCCAACACGGCTTGCAGTAGCTGTGTCAGGGTGATTTTCATAAAAAAAGGTTTGCACTTCAAGCCACTTTGCACAACATTTCCTTAACTTAGAAAGTGGGGCAAAAACTTCTTCAATTTCTCTATCCCCTCCTCTGAAGCAGTTTCCTCAGGTCTCCCCCTTTGCTGTTCAAGTGATCTAGCGCTCATCAGTGGTACTTCTTCATTGTCCTCCACCACCAACTCTTCCACATCCTCCCCACTAACCTAAGGACTTTCCCAGTGCCACAATGGATTCCTCAACTGGCATAGGATTCTCAGGGTTAGCCTCAAACCCTTCAAAATCCCTTTTGTCAAACACTTCTGGCCACAGTTTTTTCCAAGCAGAGTTCAAGGTCCTCTTAGTCACTTCCCCCCAAGCCTTACCTATAATGTTTATTACAATTGAGGATGGTAAAGTGATCTTTCGAAAACTCTCTTAGAGTCAGTTGAGTTTCTGAGGTCACTACAAAGCACCTTTCAAACATAGCTTTTGTGAAACAGTTTCTTGAAGTTGAAAATGACATGCTGGTCCATGGGCCGGGCGGGAGAGGAGTGGTTTAGGAGGCAAAAACTTCACCTTAATGAAGCTCATGTCCCTAGAAAGTCGCTCTGCCAAGTCTGAAGGATGACCAGGAGCATTGTCTAATACCAGGAGGCACTTAAGGTCTAATTTCTTTTCAATTAGGTAATTTTTCACATTGGGGGCAAATGCATGGTGTAACCAGTCATAGAAAAAGTCCCTAGTGACCCATGCCTTACTGTTTGCCCTCCACAGCACACACAAATTAGCCTTGATGACATTGTTTTTCCTGAACACACTGGGAGTTTGAGTGATACACCAATAAAGGCTTCACTTTGCAATCACCACTAGCATTGGCTCACATCAGCAGAGTAAGCCTGTCTTTCATAGGCTTATGTCCTGGGAGTGCCTTTTCTTCCTGAGTAATGTACGTCCTGCTTCATCTAACTTCCTAACATCTCTATACACTTGTTCAGGTTTCAGTCCTTCACTGTCTATGTACTCCTTGAATTCCTGCACATATTTTTCAGCCGCTTTGTGGTCCGAACTGGCAGCCTCACCATGCCTTATCACACTATGAATGCCACTACACTTCTTAAATCTCTCAAACCAACCTTTGCTGGCCTTAAATTCACTCACATCACTAGTTGCTGGCATTTTTTTAATTAAATCGTCATGCAACTTACTAGCCTTTTCACATATGATCGCTTGAGAGATGCTATCTCCTGCTATCTGTTTCCGTTTTCCACACCAATAAGAGTCTCTAAACATCTTCTATCACTTGCGATCTCAGTTTCGAAAACATAGTTGCGCCTTTGGCAAGAACGTTTCCCTTTGGGATTGCCGTTTTCTTGCCCACAATAGTAGCGATGGTTGATTGGGGTTTACTATACAACCTGACCAGCTCAGAGATACGCACTCCACTTTCATACTTAGCAATGAACTCTTTCTTCATCTCCATAGTAATTCTCACCCTTTTTGCTGTAGGGGTGGCACTAGAAGCTTTCTTGGGGCCCATGGTGACTTATTTTGCAGGTGCAATCACTACAAAGGCTGTGAAAATATGAAATGTTCCAGTTGTATGTTTGGAAGCGACTGCGGTGGCTGTCTGGCTTGTAAACACTGGCACCCATGGGACAAGTGAGGCATGCTCAGGCCAAAGTGGACACGTCTTGAACAGAACGAATAGCATTGGTCGGGTTTTTAAGCGCTAGTCAAGGCAAATTTTTTGCCTTAAAATGTATCGCTACTCGGATTTATCGTTAATCGATGCCATCACTGGTCAAGGGTCCACTGTATTCCATTCATTTTAGTGCTTGCAAGTGCTAAATAAGCTACCATGGCTCCAGAGAAAGCTCCTAGTGCCAAGCCTTTGGTAAAGAAGGTGAGAAATACAATTGAATTTAAGAAAAACATCATTGAACAATATGAAAGTTGTATATGTGTGGCCGAACTGGCCAGGATGTATAACAAATCCCGTACAACCGTATCTTCCATCGTGGCCAAGAAAAAGGAAATCAAGAAGCTGTTGTTGCAAAGGGGGTAAATATGCTGACAAAAATGAGATCACCAGTACTCGAAGATGTTGAGAAATTATTATTGGTGTGATAAACGAGAAACAATTAGCAGGAGATAGTCTTATGACTTAGATTATTTGTGAAAAGGCTAGGCAGTTGCATGACGATCTGGTAAAGAAATTGCCTGCAATGAGTACTGATATTTGTGAATTTAAGGCCAGCAAAGGTTGGTTTGAGAGATTTAAGAACCGTAGTGGCATATACAGTGTGATAAGGCATGGTGAGGCTGCCAGTTCGGATAAAATTTCAGCTACAAAATTCGTAAGTGAATTCAAGGAGTACATAGAGGCTGAAGGACTGAAACCTGAACAAGTGTTCAATTGTGATGAAACAGGCCTCTTTTGGAAGAAAATGCCAAAGAGGACCTACGTTACTCAGGAGGAAAAGGGACTGCCAGGACAAGCCTATGAAAGACAGGCTGATGCTCATGTTCTGTGCTAATGCTAGTGGAGATTTCAAAGTGAAGCCGGGTTTCTAGTGTACCATTCTGAAAATCTCAGAGTGTTCAGGAAAAAAAAATGTTATGAAGAGTAAATTTTTGTGTGTTTTGGAGATCTAATAATAAGGCATGGGTTTATGAGGGAAATTTTTTTCGAGTGGTTCAATGAAGTGTTTGGCCCTAGTGTAAAGAAATACATCCTGGTAAAGAAATTGGATCTCAAGTGTTCCTAGTAAAAGGACAATGCACTGCTCATCCTCCAAACTTAGATGACCTAATTTGCAGAGTTTGGGTCATCACGGGAAAGTTCTTGCCCCCAAATACACCCTCCTTTCCTCCAGCCCATGGACCAGCGGTCATTTCAAACTTGAAAAAATTTCTACCCAAAGCAATGTTTCAAAGGTGCTTTAATGTGACCTCAGACACTCACTTGACCCTTAGAGAGTTTTGGGAAAGAACACTTCAGTATCCTCTTTTCATAAGCCTTATAGGTAAGGCTTGGGAGGGAGTGACTACCAGGACTTCGAACTCGCTTAGAGAAAATTGTGGCCAGGTTGTGTCCACAAGAGGGATTTTTTTAAGGGTTTGGGGGCTGACCCTGATGAGCCCATGTCAGTTATGAACTCTATTGTGGCATTAGGGAGTTCCATGGGGTTGGATGTGAGTTTGGAGGATGTGGAAGGTTGGTGGAGGTCCACAATGAAAAGCTAACCACTGAGGAGCTGCAAGAGCTTCAGCAGGAAAAGCAACAGATTGCAGTCGAATCTTGCTGCAGAGGAGGGGGGAGGAAGAGAGATGGAAGAAGGTGCCTTCTTCAGAAATTAAGGAGATTTTTGAAATGTGGGGTAGGATGGAAAGATTTATGGGGAAACATCACCCCGAGAAGGATGTTGCAAGCCATATCAGCAAAATTGTACAGTGACGGAGTCTTTGGGCCATGTTAGGGAAGTTTAAAGAGACACTATAAACAGAGCTCTCTGGACAACTTTTTTGCGAGACAGGACTCCAGTGACTCAAGCTGGTCCTAGTGGCATTAAGAAACAGAAAAAGAGAAGTATGTAACCCCCGAAAAGGACTTGGTACCTCAGGTGTTGATAGAAGGGGATTCCCCTTCCAAAAAGTAACTAATCCAAACTCTTCCTCCTCCAGTCTTCCATAAAACTAAGAAAATCACAAATGAAAGGGAAGTGTTATGCTGTTAATGTTTTTATTCATCATGTCCCATTGTATTTTTTATTTACTACATTTATTTTTCATGTTTAAATTTTTTTTTTGTTTTAATATTCTGGGTGTCAGGAACGGATTAATTGTTTTACATTATTTCTTATTGGGAAAATTGATTCGAAAATCGTCTATTTCGATTTAATCGTCTTTCTTCCAGGGAACGGATTGATGACTATAAATGAAGGAACAACTGTATACACATTTTCATTAATGCATCTATGATATTTTTTTCAAAATTATATAACAAACACGATACATAACATATAAAGATGATAAATACACCCCACAATAGAATAAATAAACATAAATATGAGATGTGGTAGCGAGACGACTTGCACAAATGATGCCATATTGGAAATAATAATAATAATCACCAAGTCTCATATAAATGTCAGATATTACATTAACCCTTTCAGGGTCCAAGGCCAAAATCTGAAGTGGTGCTCCAGTGTCCAAGAAATTTTGAAAAAAAAAAATTATTTTTTCTTACAGAATTAAAGAGCATATTTTTGTGAAGGTAATAAGAAAAAAAAAATCTGATCAGTACTTACCGAGATACAGTGCCAAGAAGTTTGTCAAAAATGATGTGGTGGCGGCAACATCGACGAATTCCACATACGCTCATTACATTATTTTGTGGTTTTAGTTGTTTTTTCTTTTCTTTTCCAATTTTTTTCTATTCCTACTAACATTTGGGGTCTGAGAGACCAATACTGTATATAATGTATATATATAAACTCACTGTATTGAACACAATAACCGCACTAAAGTTATTATCATATTATTGTTTACCACTGTTGTTTATTACAATAAACATGCACAAATATTGTATAATACTAATGTTCTATCATATATTTACATATTTAAAACACTGGACATGGTTTTAGAACTGCTGGAGCTTGTGGAACTCCTTGAAAAAAGGGCCCACCATGCACTGAGGCAACCTTACATTCCTCACACATAAACCGAGTGTCTTTGCATCTTTGTTGCCGTCGTTTTGTTTGTGCACGGGCAATGCATCTCTTCTGAGCAAATTTCTTCTGAGTTGAAGGAAGTTTGTATTATGGAAATGATCACCTTCTCTCCTCAAACGCTTGGGTATATCCTGAGGAATTCGAGGACCATGTTGTATAGCAGGTGCTGTTACCTGGTACTTCATTATGAGTTTTTCTGACAACAGACAAACAAAATTCACCATACGGTGGTCTGTTGCCAGTCTTTATTTGGTAATATTATATGCATTGAGCATTGAAATGTCCATAAAGATGGAGAAAAAGTTTCATGTACCACTTGTAACTCTTACGAACACAGTCAACAAAACCAATCTGCATGTCACATTGTCAACCAAGCGCATGTTTTGTGTATAATCAATCACTGACACTGGTTTCGAATATGTTCATTAGTCACTCGATAAAATTTTGCCACTATCTTGCATTTCTTAGGTGAATGGTTGTCAACAATGGACATCTCGTTTGTCATGCCCCCGAAATGCCATGATGTCTTTGGCAATAAACACCTGCACGTCATCACCACGAGCACCTGCATTGACCCGGGGCATATGTTTACGATTAGAACGCACTGTGCCACACACATCTGTCTTGTTCACTTGCATGAAATCACTGAGTAATGGGCTTTTGTACCAGTTTTTCGGTATATAATGTATGCCCCTTACCAAGATAAGGTGCCATCATGTTTCTCACTACGTCACCTGAGATACCCAATAACATCTTGGTATCTTTCAATGTTTTACTACCCGTGTATACAACAATATCCAACACCAGGCCCCTGTCACAATCACAGAGTACAAACAGTTTTATACCAAAGCGTTTCCTCTTGCTCGGTATATACTGCTTGAATGACAGTCTACCTTTGAACAAAATCAAAGACTCGTCAATTACAAGATTCTTGAATGGAAAAAGTATATCCTGAACTTTTGTTTGAGATACATGAAAACATTTCTAATCTGTATAACCTGTCACTTCTGTCAGGCCTGGTTTTGTCAGAGAAGTCACTACATAAGAGTAAGATAAACCTGTTCACTGGTATGATTTCACTGAAGACCGGGTTTGAAATTAGCCCATCTGTGGACCAGTATGCTTTTATATTATGCTTATAGACGTGAGGCATAAGCATTATTGTTACAAAAAGCAAATACATTTCTGCAACAGTCGTCTCTTTCCACCTGTGTAGTCTTGACTGGGGGTGATAAGATCGTATTTTTTCCATGGTGTACTCAAAATACTTATTACTTTCCCTGACAATAATTTCCATCAATGGGTGGTCAAAGAATAATTCAAAGAATTCCAGTTCATTGGCCGTGGTTTCCCAAAGGGGGCAAGTAGGTAGAATTCCACTTTGAGAATCATCAAAGTGGTGGGCCCTTTGGGGAAAAAATTGGGATTTTTCTGCCAATCCCACATACGGTTTGCTGGTGGATACTGGACATCATAGGCTGGTGTGCGGGTGGGTGTGGTTGTGGTGGGCTGGTGGCTGGCACTCCGCTTTGTCCTGAAAATGACGAGTCAGCGTGGGTCCCAGCGTGGCCTGGTGAGTCACGCATGGCGGTGCCACTACCATCACCACTAACACATCCACTGATGCCTGTGGTCTATCCCTGCCAAGTGTAGCCCCATCATCCTCACTATCACTACTAAAAACTGGTGTTGGGCCCCGGGATGTACTCCGGGATGTACTCTGTCCCCTGGGCACAGCATAGGGTACACTACCCGAGCGCATGTGGCGGCGAACATTTCCGACGCTTCACTGGTGAATATGATTCCTCACTTCACTACTCCATTGATCGTCGAGCGCAATAAAAACACAGTCCACGTCACTATCTCATCATTTTCTGAAGTCAGAGGCCTGGCCACGCGAAAAATATTAGTTTTCTCTTGCGTGAGGAAAAACCGACCGTGAGTCACGAGTGCCCACACCAGAGGTAGAAGGTTGAGGATCGTCAGGGTTTTCTGCACTATTATCGATATCCTGGTCATTCTTTCGGTCACTAACTGATTTAAAGCCATAGAATTCGTCTTCATTTCCACTTCCATCAGTGTCAGAACTATCAGATAGGAAGAGGAGAGTCCCAATTTTCTGGGGAGTGAGAGCTGACTTGCGACGAGGCATGGTGAACAAGGGTAACTGAGCCGGCATTCCCACAATGCTATGCGGGCGCCTAGATTTTTTGTTTATGGCACACATCCCACCACGCAGGGCCCGTTCCCCACGTGTAGGCCTAGAGCGTTTTCGCGCTAAATTTGATGGCGCTAGAATTTTGGCGTAGATCTACGGTTTGGACACTCAACGTAAAGCCGTTGATCTACGGGACGGACCCTGAATGGGTTAATATACACATTTTCATTAACCCATCCATGATATTTTTTTCAAAATTATATAATAAACATGATACATAACATATAAAGATGATAAATACACCCCAAAATAGAATAAATAAACATAAATATGAGATGTCGTAGCCAGATAACTTGTACAAGTGACGGTATGAATAACATTTTCTCTCTAAAATCTTCGAAAAAATTAATTCGTAAGCGAATCATTCCTACCTCATCTCCCAAAAACATACTCAAACCCTGTCAATTTGGTTTCAGCCTAATAAAAAATACTAATGATGCTATTATACACATGCTAGAACACATATACACTGCAATAGAGAAAAAAGAAGTCCCACTGGGGATCTTCATTGACTTATGTAAAATTTTTGATAGAGTTGACCATGCTTGCTCCATACAAAATTTGTCACACTATGGTATAAAAAGGCACTCCCTCAACTCCCTAAAGTCTTACCTCAGCAACAGAAGCCAACATGTGTACACAAAATTGGGCAACTCTTCCACACGCCAATTACAGTTGGTGTCCCACAGGGAAGTATCCTAGGCCTTTTTCTCTTTCTCATAACATAAATGTCCTACCAAATGCATCGCAACTACTCCGAACCCACACTATTTGCAGATGACACTACATACGTCTTCTCTCACCTACTGAATGCACAGCCACACAGTAAGACCGTATGACCTGTCTTTGTAATACTCATTTGTGCTAAATTTGTTATCTGTTTACAATAATGTTTTTACCACAAATATATCATTGCTTAGTTAATCTTCAGTTAATTTTAAGCCTGCCCATAATCCCTCTGCATACAAGGGGCTTTGGCATGTTACACTGAAATTTAACTGTAATCCTTTGTACTTCACTGTATCATTTTAAAATAAATAAATAAATAGTCGACGTAAGAAAAAAATTGTTTTACTGGAGGTAACTGTAGAAAATTGTTCTTTCTATTGTATGTAATTTTATTCAGGTATACACAAGTACAGTTACATAGATTATCATACATAACAGCATATATTTTAGAGAACCGGGAGATAACCCAAAAAAGTCAGAGTGACTTATTTCCATTTGCCTTCACTCAGAGCATCATTTCTTCTAAAAATGGTGTTACATTAGAATGGGAGTGTTCTCCTTCTTTTTTTTCTACCATATCAATGTAGAGACAATTTGTTAAAATGTAACTTGTACACAAACCAGAACGTGTACACTTTGTTTACTAAACTTACATTCACCTGATTTGTTTACATAACTCTGTGCCTGTCATCCCTCTGTACTCATTATCTCTCTCTCTCCCTCTCTCTCATTTATTCGTTTTATCTCGTTTACTCACCTCTGACCCTACATTAAGACTACAAATATTTAAGGTGAGTAATGAGTGAACTGTATATGCATTTTTTATCGCTCTGGGATGCTTAAATATATAGAATATTATGTGTGGGGGAATGACCTGGTATGGTAGCCTGGCTGACTACCATACATACCACACTTGATTTCTTAGAATAAATACTACTTATCTACCCTAGATTAAGACTAAATATTTTAAGGTAAGTAATGAGGGGCACTATTGTTTATTGTACTTTTTTTTTGTGTTTTGATGCTAGTTCTATTGCTAAACTTAATTTTATGTTAGTGTAAACTTGTTATCTAGTATTTTGTATGCATTTTTAAGGAAAAAAAAAAAGGGGGTTCCACTTTACGGCGATTTCCACTTTTCGGCGATTTCCACTTTACGGTGGTAGCCTGGAAAACCCAACCCGCCGTATAAGTGGGCCCGACTGTAAAATTAAAGATATTCTTTTATTGATTTTTAATCCCTTTAAGAATGATACATAAAAATCACAAAGAAATTCCAGTATAATTATTTTACCTACAAAACTACATGTTAAAGAGAAGTGAATATTTACCATTTTAGCGAAAACATCAAATCAAAACTTGAGAGGGAAAAATTGTGGACCTTTATTTATTTACCATCAATGAGACTTGTGGTGGTGCATCACTGATGACAGATAATGAATATTAGTCTTGTATTTTGTAACCTTCAGAGATATACATGACCTACTAGTTTCATCCGTAAGGCTGCTACAAATTTCCAGACTTAACAAGTTATTCACTGAAAACAATGATTCACAAGAATAAATAGATGAAAAAACCTCTCACTATCTATATTCTTATTAAAAACCCCGTAACTTTATTTCAAATTTCCTTTATGTAATCGAACATAACATCAAGTGTCTTACCAGAGACCTGTAATTTAATGTTCAAAACATTAAATGTTCGCAAAGATCGAAAAAAAAAGTTTACAAACCCACACAATATCAGACAATTTCTTAATAAGACACTTGTTGGTTACTCTAAAAAAGATTTATCTCATCCAGAACATTCAACAAATTGTTTCCTCTTCAAGGGGGGCTCCTTGGCGTGGTGAAGAGGCTCTTGGTCTGAGGAATTGGGCCCCGTCGGTCTTTTTCCTCAACCGAACCTAATTACCCCCCCAATCTCCCCTCCCCTATCCCATCCTCCCCTTTTTCCTTTCCTCCTCCTCCTCCCCACCCCTCCCTTTGCCCTTCCTCTTTTGGCCTTTGGGATTTCTCCCCCAGACGCGCTTTGTTCCTAGGTAGGGGAAAGGATACCGGGGGCTATCCATTCTGTTGAGGTTCTTGGCGGTGGCGTAGTTTGCCGTGGAATTTTGGATCGCCTGGGGATGTCCCGATCCCTCTCCGGTATCCCGAGTAGCTTTGGGTGTCCTTTCGGGCGACGGGTGTAAACTCTGGAAGCCACCTTTCGGATTCCGGGGGGGGGTGGCCGAAGGAGGTATGCTTTGTGGCGGATATCCGGCCGCCCTCTCTTTTGTCCCCCGAGGTAGCTCGCAGATGTGAGGTTGCTATCCCGGATTGTTAGTTTACTAGCATGAAGGGTAGGGTATGGCCCCGGGTTCCATGCTGCATCTGTGCTACTTGCAGTGCTGAGGTCCTCTTGGGCGCAGAGGGAGATTTCTGGCCCTTTCATTCCTCCTAGGAACTATCCTCCCCGGTCCCCCCTTTTTTTTTATTCTTTTTTTTATTTTTATTTTCTTTTCTTCTTTCTTTTTTTTCTTAAAAACAAAAAGAAAGAAGTAACCTAACCATGGCAGCCCTAGTCCATGAACCTACTACCCCCGGGCCCCTTCTTGATACCGCACCCCATTCTGACCCCGCCTCATCTTTGGACCACTCTTCAGACACTCCTCATGCCTCTGTACCTATTGCCGGTGCTGTTTCCTAACCTGCTTCAGGTACTAAGGCCTCGACTGACTCCTTCGATTTATCAGACTTTCGCTCTCCTCTGACTATGCTTCTGGCCTCTCCCTCTACGGTGCGGCAATTTTCAAATCGCCGACCCGTTCCACGTCAGACCAACTCTGGTCCCACGCCTAAACGCCAATGACAATTACCTGCTGAAGATACTTCTCCACCTTCTCATTCTTCTCAGAAACGATCGACACATCCTTCACTACCTTTCCACGCTCAGTTTCAGACTGAACAATGGACTAAATTCTTCACTTTACGACCGACTTCCTCTACTGCCTATCTTTCTGACCATAGTATTGGCAAGGCACTCCTACACCATGTTGGTAAAGATATTTCTTTCCATGCTCTTAAGAGCGGTATGCGCATCATTACCGTACAGAATGCTACCCAGGCTCATGAGCTCTCTCGTCTTTCCCATATCGATACTGTTCCTGTCACTCTTGAAAAACATCATTCCCTCAATTCTTGTAGTGGTACTGTCATTCTGCCCCATACCATAGTTCAACAAAATTTCCAGACATGTGGCACTGACATTCTTGAACAGCTGGAACTCCAAGATCTCCCAATCCTCAAGGTAGACACTTACGTTCTTCCTGCCCGCGGGCGGAGACGATACCCTAGCAATGTGGCTCATTTAACTTTTGACAGCCAAGAACTCCCATCCTCAGTTTAT
>NC_069452.1:34948122-34965255 GCF_026875155.1 Cherax quadricarinatus | reverse complement strand
AAACCCCAAAAAGGCACAGATCACTCTTTGATGTTCCTCGTGTCCATCCACACTATGCAAAAACTCAATGCACATAAAAGGCCCTAAATCTGGAATTTTTACCTGTAAATATAAACGAAACACTACCCGTATATAAATTCAAGTCTCTCCTCAAAGTTCACTTACTCACTCAAACCCAAATTTAATACTGAATAACTGAACCATATAAATTGTATATCCTAAATGTTACTCACAATTATATCACACAAATGTTAAACCTAACTTTGTTATTTTTTTTAAATACCCCTACCTAACAGAATACTCCATTCTACTGAATGTACACAATGCATGCAACCATATGACCTGTCTTTGTAATACTCATTTGTGCTTTATAGTTATCTGTTTACAATAATGTTTTATCACTGATTTCATCATTGCTTAGTTAATCTTAGTTAATTTTAAAGCCAGCCCGTAATGCTATGCATATAAGTGGCTTTGGATGCTGCTCTTACCTGTATTTTTTTACCTCTGTTTGTATGCTAAAATTTTTAAATAAATAAAAATAAATGTTTTATAGCTGCCAGGAGTTATGATAGAACTCTTTGCTGCCAGGAGTGTATAACAAAGCTTCATTGCTGCCAGGGAGTGTATAACAAAGCTTCATTGCTGTCAGGGAGTGTATAACAAAGCTTCATTGCTGCCAGGGAGTGTATAACAAAAGCTTCATTGCTGCCAGGGAGTGTATAACAAAGCTCATTGCTGCCAGGGAGTGTATAACAAAGCTTCATTGCTGTCAGGGAGGGTATAACAAAGCTTCATTGCTGCAGGGAGTGTATAACAAAGCTTCATTGCTGCCAGGGAGTGTATAACAAAGCTTCATTGCTGCTCAGGGAGTGTATAACAAAGCTTCATTTGCTGCCAGGGAGTGTATAACAAAGCTTCATTGCTGTCAGGGAGTGTATAACAAAGCTTCATTGCTGCCAGGGAGTGTAAACAAAGCTTCATTGCTGCCAGGAGTGTATAACAAAGCTTCATTGCTGCCAGGGAGTGTATAACAAAGCTTCATTGCTGCCAGGGAGTGTATAACAAAGCTTCATTGCTGCCAGGGAGTGTATAACAAAGCTTCATTGCTGCCAGGGAGTGTATAACAAAGCTTCATTGCTGCCAGGGAGTGTATAACAAAGCTT
The DNA here is from genome assembly GCF_026875155.1 of Cherax quadricarinatus. NCBI lineage: Eukaryota > Metazoa > Arthropoda > Malacostraca > Decapoda > Parastacidae > Cherax > Cherax quadricarinatus. The sequence goes on along the minus strand of NC_069452.1, from coordinate 34,964,089 downwards.
CATTGCTGCCAGGGAGTGTAAACAAAGCTTCATTGCTGCCAGGGAGTGTATAACAAAGCTTATTGCTGCCAGGGAGTGTTTAACAAAGCTTCTTTTGCTGCAGGGAGTGTATAACAAAGCTTCTTTGCTGCCAGGGAGTGTATAACAAAGCTTCATTGCTGCGGGGAGTGTATAACAAAGCTTCATTGTTGCCAGGGATGTATAACAAAGCTTCATTGCTGCCAGGGTTTTATAACAAAGCTTCTTTGCTGCCAGGGAGTGTATAACAAAGCTTCATTGCTGCAGGAGTGTATAACAAAGTTTCATTGCTGCCAGGGAGTGTTAAACAAAGCTTATTGCTGCCAGGGAGTGTATAACAAAGCTTCATTGCTGCCGGGGAGTGTATAACAAAGCTTCATTGCTGCCAGGGAGTGTATAACAAAGCTTCATTGCTGCCAGGGGTGTATAACAAAGCTTCATTGCTGCCAGGGAGTGTAAAACAAGCTTCTTTGCTCCCAGGGAGTTTACCTGGAGTTTACCTGGAGAGAGTTTCGGGGGTCAATGCCCGCGGCCGGGCCCTGTGACCAGGCCTCCTGTGGATCGGGCCCCTATCAACCAGGCTGTTGCTGCTGGCTGCACGCAAAAACCAACGTACGAGCCACAGCCCGGCTGATCAGGAACTGACTTTAGGTGCTTGTCCAGTGGCCAGCTTGAAGACTGCCGGGGGTCTGTTGGTAACCCCCTTATGTGTGCTGGGGGGCAGTTGAACAGTCCTCGGGCCCCTGACACTTATTGTATGGTCTCTTAACGTGCTAGTGACCCCCCTGCTTTTCATTGGGGGAGTGCATCGTCTGCCAAGTCTTTTGCTTTCGTAGTGAGTGATTTTCGTGTGAAAAGTTCGGTACTAGTCCCTCTAGGATTTTCAGGTGTATATAATCATGTATCTCTCCCTCCTGGTTCCGGGGAAATACGGGTTTTAGAAACCTCAAGCGCTCCCAGAAATTGAGGTGTTTTTATCTCCGTTATGGCGCCGTGAAAGTTTTCTGTACTTTTTTCTAGTCGGCAATTTCACCTGCCTTGAAAGGTGCTGTTAGAGTGCAGCAATTTTCCCACCCTAGATAGAACAAGTGACCTAAAGAGTGTCATCATGGGCTTGGGCCTCCCTATTTTTGAAGTTTCTCATTATCCATCCTGTCCATTTTTCTAGCAGCTGCGATTGATACAATGTTATGGTCCCTGAAGGTGAGATCCTCCACATAAACACTCCCAGGTCTTTGACGTTGGTGTTTCGCTCTATTTTGTGGCCAGAAGTTGTTTTTGTACTCTGATGAAGATTTAATTTCCTCATGTTTACCATATCTGAGTAATTGAAATTTTCATCGTTGAACTTAGTTTTTTAGTTTAATATGTTTATTATGCCCCCCATACCCACCCTGTGGGCGGTAGTCAAAAGATTACAGAGGTACAAAATTGGTCCAGGGACTGGACTCCAAAGTTTTGATAGCTGAGAAGTTACAGAGGTAATGAACTCACAATTTACAAAGGTAATGAACTCACAATTTACAAAGGTAATGAATCAAAATTTTACAAAGGTAATGAACCCCACAATTTAAAAAGGGTAAGAAACTCCAGGTAAGTCTGGTCAAAATCATGACAAGTTAAAAGGTATTTACAGATTACAGAGGTACGTAATGGGTCCAGGGACTGGGCCCCCAAAGTTTTGATAGCGAACTAGGTACAAAGGTAATGAGCTCACAAGTTACAAAGGTAATGAATTCTTAGAATGGTTACTTACGTTTATACTTTGGCTACAATCATGAACAAATTTAAATAGAGTAATGAAAATTTCCCAACACTTCACACCCGGTCACAACTGTAATGAGTTTTGGTGCAATATTGATTGTGAGTCACCACACACACAACCACACACCACACAACACAACACAACCACACACACCACACACACCCCACCACACCAACACACCCCCTTTGTTTAATATCTTTATGCACCCCAACCCCAATCCTTGGGCGTAGTCAAAAGATACAAAGACATATGGTCCAGTGACTGACCCCAAAGTTATATGGAAACACTTACCAGGTAATTTTGTCATAATCATGGCAAGTTACAAGGTAATGAATCGCTTCACCTTCTGGTTACAGTCATGAACAAATTCAAAGTAAGGGAACCACTGATACGCAACACCGGTCACAATTGTAAAATGGTTATAATACAAAAATATTAAGTGGATCATACACCCACACTAACGCGCGCGCGGCAAAATACACACACGAGGGCGAAAGCACGGGACATGTGCACACGAGCGTACAAATATATCAACACACAAGGACGCACACCCACACACCACACACACCACACAACACCCACACACACCCCACCCTCACACACACCCAAAACCACACCCCACACAAAACCCACACACACACCCCCACACACACCATACACACACCCCACACCCAAAACCCCGCACACACACACCACACACCACACACACACACACACCCACACACCCACACACACCCTCACACCACACCCACAAACACCTCACCACACACACACAAGACACAAAACACACACACACACACACCACACACACACACACCCACACACACACACCACACCACACACACACACACCCTCACCACACCCACACACACACCCACACACACACACACACACACACATGCACACATGTGGTAATGCTTTATTTACAGCTAGCAAGTCAGGGTATTCTCCAGAATGGTCTGCAATATACCCCTGGGATAAAATACTTAGCCATTTCTTGAACACTTCTGAGTGAGTGTTTCTAAATTCATTAATTTTATCACACTCCAGTACATAATGACGCAATGTGTGACAATAGTCCATCTGGCAAAGTTTACATTTCGTTTGGTCTACATCTGGTGGTGGTGATTTAACCTGCCAAAGATACTTGTAACCCAGCCGGAGCCGGGCAGTAGTGACATCCAAAGAGTCTGCTTATCTGTTGGATGCACCATAGACATGTGGGCTCCTCCTGCATGATGGAATGATGAAGAGGACTGACTTGTGTCAATCTCCTAAGTCTTAAGTCAATAAAGTTCATTTGAAGTTCTTTTCGTATTATTGTTCTCAAACTGTAAATGACAACCAAGATTGTAATCTAACCCCTCATTTGAAAGCATACAGCTTAGCCCAATTTATCAGTTCTATCATGCATCTTGAAGACCAATGTAGGATGGAATCCACAGCATGTGCACTCTGACTTCCACTGTCCACAATCTTACCATATCTATGTCTGGCTTCTGACAAAAGCATGCCACAATTTTATACTTAATGAGTTGAGGCATTTATGGATGACAGAGAATCAGTTACAATTAAAGTGTCAACCTTAGATACATGGAAAATTTGAGTGCAAGGAGTATGGCAAACAGTTCGTTTAAAGGGTAGAGGCCCAGTTTATTGATGCGTGCTCCAATTTTCTTTTTTGAGAGCCATCACTTGGTGACAACAAGCAGCACACCAGCTGCACCAGTGGACTGGTAAAACAAAACCCATCGACGTAAATAATTTGTGAAGATTGTTCTGTGTGACTAAGTTATCAATACAGCTTAAGGCATATGTTTGGCTTCAAGACGAAGTTTTGGGTTGTGATTTAAGAAGATTTTTGGGGGGGAAAGGAGGAATTGGAGATGGTTTGGAATGGGGGTAATATCCCAGGAGCAGGGAAATTCTCTGTTGTCCAACTTGATATAGATCATGTAGCTGGTTCATGGAGTCGGTTCCAGTTTTTTTCGATCCATCGGGAAAGGATGTTCACCATGCAGAGGAAAGTTTGGAGGGCTTCTGTGCGGGGGTTTGAATGGGCTAGCCTAAGCATATTGACCCCAATAAGGTATTTCTTTCAGTAACACGATCTCTAATGCTTGGAATATTAAGTTCTTCCGCAAAATTTAAAATTTTGGCGTACGAGGGCAACCTAGGATGATCCTCATTGCTTCGTTTTGCAGTTTTTCCACCCCTCCAAGCTTCCAGTCAGACACGAGTGCAAGTAGTGGCGCTTGCATAATCAACCAATGATCTAATATAAGCAAGATACATCTTTTTTCACAATTTTAACATTAGCACCATACTGGGATGAAAACCTGCCACAACTCTAAGTGCTCTCAGCCTTTCTTTGTATTGGCGACAAAGTCTCGTTACAACAGGTCCAAGTAGTGAACCTCAAAGCCTAGATACCTGTATCGCTTACATATTCAGAAGGGGACCCATCATGCAAACTGGATCTGACGAACTGTGCCTCTCTCCCGAGGAGGCGCCTTTTGAGTATCTTTGTTTTATCCCCTGAGATTATTAACCCAGGTCCTGACACGGGGCAAAAAACATGATTAAAAAATGTTTAGGGTGTTGGAGAATCCGGTAGTGTGAATCATTATGTCATCAGCAAAATAACCATATAATGATGGGGCTGGCTAGGCATGGCATTAAGTAAGGCATTAATCAAAATGTTGAAAAGGGTGGGACTAAGCAACCTCCCTGTGGGGTTCCTAATTCAAAATCTTTAGTTACACTTCTATGTCCCTGGAACAACCAGACGACTTTCTGTTGGACGGGTAACCTTTAATCCAGCGGAGAAGCCATCCTCCAAAACCATTCTGGCAAGTTCACTAATGATTACATTCTGTTGGCTACATCAAAAGCGATTTAAGGTCAAGGAACGTAGTGTATGAGCTGTCAGTGTGCAGAGTGAGAAAGGGTTAATGCAATTTATGCACCATCCTTCCATGCATGAAGCCATGCAAAACCCGGGGTGACAAGAATTCCTTAATTCTGTGATAAGACGATTAGAATCATCCTTTCAAATGTTTTACACAAGCAGCTAGTAAGGGATATTGGGGCGAAATGAGTTTTGTTGATTGGGCTTTGGAATGGGAATATTTGGGGTATTGGGGCCATGATTTAGGGAGCTCCCAGTGACATAACTCATGTTATATAAATTTAAGTAAAGGATTACCGGTACTCGACCACAGCAATCTGAGTATGTTGTAAGTAACCATCCTCAAACCCGGCGACGTGGAGTTGCCCTTAGTTAGTTATGCATCAAGTTTTATAATTAGTGAAAAGGGAAAGTTGCAGTAAACTGCCTTGCTGAGCATAAAGCAAACAAGTCTCTCCCCCTTTCATCATATTGTCCATTAATTTCGCTGTGTGGTACTGGGAAGACTGGGCATAGCTAGATGTAGCAGCCCAAGCACTGACTTTAAATCATTCGCCCTATGCAAGGGATGAGGGGTGCGCGATCTGCCCGTTCTGTTACCCCAATTCTATTTATGTCCCTCCATGCCCGGCTAATTGGGGTGTGAGCATTGAGACCATTGACAAATTGTTCCCCGGGCTGTTTGCCGCAGCATCTGCTATACCTCTCTGGCAGCAGCAAGGGCAGTTTGGAAGAGGCACAGCATTTCAGGGGTACATGGTTTCTATAGGCTGGCCTAGTCTGCGAGCAGTACGTTTCAATGTTTGAAGTTTAGAACCTTTTTAATAGGTAATGATTTTTATAAAAACTTATGATTTTTTAAAGGAAGTCATTTGGATTTAGAGTAGTAGGAGGTTTCAGAGGCGGCTCTAAGAAGTTCTTTAATACTGCTCACAAGGTCATTGTTAAAAGTCTCGACAGAGGTACACTCATAGGAATTATACCAGTCAGTCACAGTGCAACAAAGTCAAAACATGTTTTATCAGGGGGAAAAATTAAGACGTTTCCGTTTGAATACCCACCAGGGAAATATTATACCAATAACTAGAGAGGTTAGGGCCCTTGGGGAAAAGAAACAGACGCTATATCTGTTACAATGGAAGACTCCACAGCTGGCAAAGTATGTTGAAGCCAAGCACAGATCAAGGACACCTCCATAGATATGTGTGGGTTCAAGGTCACCTACAATTTGCACATTATCATGACTGTTTAAGAGTGACAACAGTTGATTGCCATTACGATTCCAAACTGAGAGTTTCCAATGTTTTGTGTCTTGCATTATAATCACCAATAATGAGAGTAGGTTCAGACTGAGCACAAGTTGGGAGCTCCAAGTAATTAAACTTATCAGCAGGAGGTACAAGTTAAATATGTTGAGAGCAGAGTTCCCAATAAATCCTAACACCGTGATTTCTGTAGCCCTCTGTTTTCTTATGTGCAAGAAGTTGATGGGGAAGTGATTTTTTAATATATAGAACACGAAATAGTAGATTTGAGGTTATATGCAACAAACGATGGCAATTTAGGGGGTTGGGATTTTTCAGGGACTCTGCACTCTTGTAGACACAAATATCAATGGATTCAGTGGTTACTTTATGATGCAGGTCAGAAAATTTTTTTTCTAAGTGACGCAATATTTCCAACTTAAAATGGATAGTTTATTACGAGTTTGGTTCCATTAAAAAGTCCAGGGATAGTTTTCAATTTCTCAGCAAAATGAAAAAACTTACTAAATAACAAACAGACATAATCAATATCAATATCATCAGTATTATCCTTTTCCATGAGTCTCCTAAGTGCACTTCCATTAGTGAGACCTCTTGGAGTCTTTGTACACAGAGGTCACTGCGCTCTTTGTCTGTGAATGTATGGAAGGTGACACTATCCCTCGCCCCTCAACTCTCGCTTTTATTACACTCATCACTACATCACATGTATCACTTCCCCCATCATTATGACCAGTGATACATACACCATTATCAACAAACCGGGGCATCTCCACATCAGTATCAATCAATACATTACACTCATCAGGTTGACTATCTGATGGCCTTCACTGCCCTTATCATCTTACTGTGATTGTAAAAAACCACTATCAGTTCATCGTTTTTGTGATTATTAAAAAACCACTGCAATCATCATTTGTTCATCATCACCACACTCATTTCATAATGGCTGACTATCTGTGGGTTGATGTACTCATTTGCAACCTCTGTAAGTTTTTCCTCGTGGTGGCTCAAGTTGTTGTTTCAAACACCATTGTTGCTTCTCCAGTTCTGTTATGGGGCAGTGCATGTTGTGTACCCCCCAGCAAGACTAGCGCATCAGGAAGTATGAAGTCCCGTCAGCTGAGTCAGGTGGCTGACTGACAGCTGACTCAGCCAGACAGATGGTGTCAACACCAGCAGCAAATTTCTAGTGTTGATAGCAGACGTGATCGTGCTCTGTTGATGTACTCCCAAGTGACTCGCTCAACCCTATTGTCTGGTTCAGGCAAGGGTCAGTATTCAGACATGAAGTATTGGTAGGCCTATGCCTCATCATGGGGGGTGATGGTGAGGCGGGGGCTCTGCGGCTGGCGATGTGGGCAAGCTTTCGCTCTGCAGTCAGCATGAGCAGCTGTGACTCCGGAGTCTTACAATTGATACATTCTAATGCAACGGTCTGGGGTTTCTTTATCATATCATGCACTGGTGAGAAGGATGGGCCTTGGCACACACTGCACACCAGTGTGACTTAGATGAGCATTTCCAAGCAATGTGACCCAGCGTGACACTTGTAGCATCTACGGTGAGGTGCTTTGTACAAAGCTATTTTGTAAAATCCTGTTAAGCGCTGCACGAGAGTTTGATATATGATGGTGGAGTCCCCTTTACCAATCCACTCAGCCATATAGATCATTTTGGGAAATCGACGAGGGTTTGCAAAATTGATCTGACAACAGGAATTTAGGATCCATGTACTTATTGACATTGTGGATAACAATAAGTACTTTAGGTGATCTTGGTGGGGCAGCTTGGGTTGGATGTTTTGCATATTTTGAGTAAGAAGTTTTCTATGAAATGTTGGGTCGTTAGAACAAAAACGTAATTTCCTCGTCATGACGAAAGCGAATCCCAAGGTTTTTTTTTTTGGGTTGTCTAATGAAGCTTCGTAAAACCATCTAAAAATTGACCTCAAACTCAGTGTTAGCAGGGAAATCAAGCCTAACCGTTCTGCAATGGTTGTTGTTGCTCTCGTTTTTTCTTGCAGCAAGTTCCCCTTTTAAATCCTCTTTCTTTTTTCAAAACTCCTTACTTCTAAAACGTACGAATTCGCCTTCAAACCTCATTTACTTCGTTCACATCCATAGGTCACTTTTTGTTTTAGCTTTCTTGAGATGGAAGAGTTAGTCTGTTATTTTGGGTCAGTGAAACCACCTTTATTCCCAAAGAGAGAAGGGAACAAGGAAGGGATATTCACCTCGCTAGACACAGGCAATATGGGTGTAGTGGCCTGCTGGTCGCAGTGCGATTTTCAAGGTCATTCACTGGGCCCACAGTCGTCTCGAGAGTTACCAACACTGTACTACTTGTTAATTACTCCAGACCCACAGCACTTAACACATCTAGCACACGTGTCTTGGAATGACAGACAAATTTTCACTACTTAAGAACTAGTTCTCACAACACCGAAGGTACGGCCGGAACACTGTAGAACGTTCACAAAGGCATTATGTAACTTGGCCTTCACTGGCTGGCTTGGAGCGCTGTTTAGCCTGGATCAGCTAAACTCGCCCTTATCCCATATGTAGATAATGGCGACGAGTTAAGGGGTACCGGTGAATAGGAAAGTCGAGGAAGGGACATCGTTGAACTTCATATTGTTTTCTGCAGCCCACTGAAAGATTTGGTTGATGTCCGCCTGGAGCCTTGCAGTGTCTGCAATGGAAGACACTGTCATGCAGATTCGGGTGTCATCTGCAAAGGAAGACACGGTGCTGTGGCTGACATCCTTGTCTATGTCGAATATGAGGATGAGGAACAAGATGGGAGCTAGTACTGTGCCTTGTGGAACAGAGCTTTTCACCGTAGCTGCCTCGGACTTTACTCTGTTGACGACTACTCTCTGTGTTCTGTTAGTGAGGAAATTATAGATCCCTCGACCGACTTTTCTGTTATTCCCTTTTGCGCGCATTTTGTGCCTATTACGCCATGGTCACACTTGTCGAAGGCTTTTGCAAAGTCTGTATATATTACATCTGCATTCTTTTTGTTTCTAGTGCATTTAGGACCTTGTCGTAGTGATCCAGTAGTTGAGACAGACAGGAGCGACCTGTTCTAAACCCATGTTGCCCTGGGGTTGGTAACTGATGGGTTTCTAGATGGGGGGTGATCTTGCTTCTTAGGACCCTTTCAAAGATTTTTATGATATGGGATGTTAGTGCTATTGGTCTGTAGTTCTTTGCTGTTGCTTTCTGGCCCCCTTGTGGAGTGGGGCTATGTCTGTTGTTTTTAGTAACTGAGGGACGACCCCCCTGTCCATGCTCCCTCTCCATAGGATGGAAAAAGGCCGTGGGTAGGGGCTTCTTGCAGTTTTTGATGAAAAACAGAGTTCCATGAGTTGGCCCTGGGGCAGAGTCATGGGCATGTCATTTATCGCCTGTTCGAAGTCATTTGGCGTCAGGAAAAACATCGGATGGCTTGTGTTAGTCAAATTTTGTGGCTCTCTCATAAAAAATTCATTTTGATCTTCGACTCTCAGTCTGGTTAGGGGGCTTGCTAAAACTGAGTCATATTGGGACTTTAGTAGCTCACTCAAATTTTTTGCTGTCTCTGTGTAGGGACCTTTTTGTTTAAGTAGGGGCCCAATACTGGGCGTTGTTCTCGATTTTGATTTGGCATAGGAGAAGAAATACTTTGGGTTTCTTTTGATTTCATTTATGCTTTTAGTTCTTCCCGCGATTCCTGACTCCTAAAGGATTCTTTTAGCTTAAGTTCGATGCTTGCTATTTCTTGACCAGTGTCTCCCTGCGCATTTCAGATATATTGACCTCTTTTAGCCGCTCTGTTATTTTTTTTCCGTCGCCCGTAAAGGGAGCGCCCGTCTCTTTTCTATTTTACATCTACTCCTCCTTTTTCTTAGAGGAATAAGCCTTGTGCATACATCGGTGCCACCGAGTTAATCTGTTCTAGGCATAAGTTTGGGTCTGTGTTGCTTAGTATATCTTCCAGCTTATATCGGTTAGACTTGGTTTACTTGGGCCCACTTTATGTTTTGTTATTGAAAAGTGGTATTTGGTGATTGCTCCCCTCGTGGATAGTCTCATTTTGTCGGTTCTGGGGCTCCTCGCATTACAGTCTGTAAAATTACACTTTTTGTTGTGATCTGAGTATTTTGTTTTTGTTTGGTGGACATTTCTTATCAGATCATCATTGTTAGTGAATATGGGTCTAGGGTACTTCTCAGTCTAGTAGGCTCTATTAATTTGTGGTTTAAATGAATTTTGTGAAGAGATTTAAAAGCTCGTGTGTAGTGTGAGTTTTAATCAGGCTGACTCCTGGTGTTATTACTGCACTTTATTTATTTGTATATTCATCCATTTTAGGTGCCTTAAGTTGAAAATCCCCTGGAGGCAAGAGTTGGGTGGGAGCTGGATGATTTTCCATGACAGTGGTCAATTCTTTAATATGCTGTTCCTGGATTGCTGGGATGTTGCAATACGGAGGCTTGTTGCATTCCACAATGACTAGGTTTTGGTTATCGCTAATTTACTGCTAAAACTTCCATACGTCATTTGAGGCAATTAAAGCAGTTCTGTGCATAACAAGTGACTCTGCAATGTAAGGCCAACCCCCCCCTTTTGCCTGTTCACTCTGTTACATGTTTGTATAGGGTTGTATACTGGGATCCATATTTCTATTGTCCATAGTGATCCTTTATGTGGGTATCAAGTGAAAGACGCGAACATTGCCTTTGCCTCTGCAAGCAGTCCAGGATGAAAGGTTTTTTGTTGTTTGTTGCTGGCTTTAGACCCTGTAAATTTGGCAAAGAAGAATGTTTCGGACTGGTGGTATTGTTGGTGATTGTGGAGTGTATAACAAAAGCTTATTGCTGTCAGGGAGTGTTATAACAAAGCTTTCATTGCTGCCAGGGGAGTGTTTAACAAAGGCTTCATTGCTCGGCAGGGAGTGTATAACAAAGCTTTCATTGATGCCAGGGAGTGTATAACAAGATCATTGCTGCCAGGGAGTGTATAACAAAGCTTCATTGCTGCCAGGGAGTGTATAACAAAGCGTCATTGCTGCAGGAGGTATAACATAAGGCTTCATTGCTGGACAGGGAGTGTATAAACAAAGCTTCATTGCTGCCAGGGAGTGTATAAACAAAGCTTCATGCTGCCTGGGAGTGTATAACAAAGCTTCATTGCTGCCAGGGAGTGTATAACAAAGCTTCATTGTTGCCTTGAAGTGTATGTCAGATTCTTCATTGTAACAAGGGTGGTATGCAAGAACTTCACTGTTGCCAGGATTGTTATGGACAGAACTTCATGCTGCCAGAGAGTGATGAGCAGAGGTTCATTGTGCAGCCGAAGGGGTATTTGACAGCTTCATTGTTGCCTGGGCGTGTCTGACAGCTTCATTTTTGCCAGGGAGTTCATGGCAAATGTTATTGTTGCCAGGGAGTGTATGTCAGAGCTTCATTGTTGTCAGGGGTGTATAGCAGAGCTTCACTGCTGTCAGGGAGTGTATGACAGCACTTCACTGCTGCAAGGGAATGTATGACAGAGCTTCATTGTTGCCAGGAAGTGTATGACAGAGCTTCACTGCTCCCAGGAGTGTATACAGAGCTTCACTGCTGCATGAGTGTTGACAGGGCTTCACTGTACCAAGGTAGTGTATGACAGGCTTCATGCTGCCATGGAGTGTTTGACAGAGCTTCTGCTACCAGGTAGTGTATGACAGGCTTCCTGCTGTCGGGAGTGTATGAAGAGCTTCACGGCTGCCGGAGTGTTTGACAGAGCTTATCTTGCGAGGTGTGTATGAAGAGTTCATGTTGCCAGGGAGTGTATGCAGACTTCTTGTGCCAGAGTGATGACAGAGCTTCACTGCTGCCCGGAGTAAATGATGGTACAGGGCGGGTGACGCCTGACTACAGCAGGAGTTATGAAGAGCTTCATGTTCGGGGTGTATGAAGAGCTTCATGTAGCCAGGGTGTATGAGAGAGCTTAATTTTTGCAGGGTGTGTATGACAGAGTTTTATTGTTGCCAGGGAGTGTATGCAGAACTTCTTGTTGCCGGGAGTGCATGACAGAGCTTCACTACCGCCAGGGAGTAACAAAACTTGACTGGTACCAGGGAGGGTATGACAGACCTCGACTACAGCCAGGGAGTTTATGACAGAGCTTCATTGTTTCCAGGGGGTGTATGACAGAGCTTCATTGTAGCCAGGGACTTTATAACAGAGTTTATTGTTGTCAGGGAGTGTATATGACAGAGCTTTTTTGTTGCCAGGGAGTGAATGAGAGAGCTTCATTGCTGCCAGGGAGTGCATGACAGAGCTTCATTGTTGAAAGGGAATGTAGGGCAGAACTTCATTGTTGCCTTGAAGTGTATGACAGATCTTCATAGTAACCAGTGTATGACAGAACGTCACTGTTGACTGGAAATGTATGACCAGCTTTACTGCTGCCAGGGTGTGTATGACAGCGCTTCATTGCTGCCGAAGAGTGTATAACAGAGCTTCATTGCCTTGAAGTATATGACAGATCTTCATTGTAACCAGGGAGTGTATGACGTAACTTGACTGTTGCCAGGAAATACATGACAGAGCTTCACTGGTGCCAGGGAGTGCATGACAGAGCTTCACTGCTCCCTGGGAGTGTATGACAGAGCTTCATTGCTGCCAGGGAGTGTATAAGAGCTTCATTGTTGCCAGGGAGTGTATGACACAGCTTCATTGCTTCCAGGAGTCTATGAAAGAGGTTCATATTTGCAAGAGAGTGTATGACAGAGCTTCACTTTTGCCAGGGAGAGTATTTATGAGCTTCTCTGCAGCCAGGATGTGTATGACAGAGCTTCTTTGTTCTCAGGAGTGTTTGGCAGAGCCTCACTCCTGCCAGGGAGTGTATAACAAGAGCTTCCCTGCTACCAGGAAGAGTAGGGACAAAGCTTCACTGCTTTCAGGGAGTGTATGACAGAGCTTCATTGTTGCCAGGGAGTGTATGACAAATTGTTATTATTATTATTATTATAAAGGGGAAGCGCTAAACCCGTAGGATTATACAGCGCCTGGGGGGCATGTGGAAGGCATTCAGGCTTAATTCGGGGAACTGGAGCACAGACCCAAATTTCCCCTAATCAAGAGCCCCTCACCAACATCAAGTGTATGACAGATCTTCATTTTAACCAGGGAGTGTATGACAGAGCTTCATTTTAACCAGGGAGTGTATGACAGAGCTTCATAGTTGGTCCAGTGGCTAACGCAACGGTCTGGAGTTTTGAGACTCTCTGACCGCGGGTTCAATCCCGCCACTGGTGTGAGTCATTGCTGCCAGGGAGTGCACGACAGAGCTTCATTTCTGCCAGGGAGTGCACGACAGAGCTTTATTGTTGAAGGGGAGTGTATTGAAGGGTTTCAGTGTTGCCAGGGAGTGTATGACAGAGGTCTATTGTTGCCAGGGAGTGTATGGCAGAACTTCATTGTAACCAGGGAGTGTATGACAGAGCTTCATTGTAACCAGGGAGTGTATGACAGAGCTTCATTGTAACCAGGGAGTGTATGATAGAACTTCACTCTTGCCAGAAAGTGTATGAGAGAGCTTAATTGCTGCCGAAGAGTGTATGACAGAGCTTCATTCTTGCCAGGGAGTGTATGACAGAGCTTCACTGTTGCCAGGGAATGTATGACAGCTTCACTGCTGCCAGGAAGTGTATGACAGAGCTTAATTGTTTTCAAGAAGTGTATAACAGGGCTTCACTGCTGGCAGGGAGTGTATGACAGAACTTCACTGCTGCCAGAGTGTATGACAGAGGTTCATTGTTGGCAATGAGTGTATGAGAGACCTTCATTTTTGCCAGAGAGTGTAAGACAGAGCTTCAGTGCTGCAAAAGAGGTTATGATAGAGCTTCACTGCTGTCAGAGTGCTTGTGTCTGAGCTTCACTGCTGTGAGGGAGATTGTGACAGATTCACATGCTGCCAGAGAGCGCATGTGTTAGCTTCACTGATGCCAGGGAGCATATGACAGAGGTTCATTACTGCCAGGAGTGTAGACAGAGCTTAATTGCTGCCAGAGAGCATATGTCTGAGTTTCACTGCTGGCACTGTGCATATTATAGAAAGTGTTAATGTAATAACCTGACCAGCCGGGCTGTGGCTCGTACGTTGGTTTGCGTGCAGCCAGCAGTAACAGCCTGGTTGATCAGAGCCTGATCCACCAGGCCGCCTGGTCACAGACCGGGTCACGGGGGCGCTGACCCCCGAAGCTCTCTCCAGGTAAACTCCAGGGAACTAGAATCTTGCAGTAAATGGTTATTAGACAACAAACTTTAGTTACACCTACTGAAAATAAAAGCCATTCTCTTTGGCACGAAACATAAACTGAGAAGGGTAAATGATTTTAATTACGTACCTCTGTAATCTGTAAATACCTTTGTAACTTGTCATGATTGTGACCAGACTTACCTGGAGTTCATTACCTTTGTAAATTGTGAGTTCATTACCTTTGTAAATTGTGAGTTCATTACCTTTGTAAATTGTGAGTTCATTACCTTTGTAAATTGTGAATTCATTACCTCTGTAACTTGCTCAGCTATCAAAACTTTGGAGTCCAGTCCCTGGACCAATTATGTACCTCTGTAATCTTTTGACTACCGCCCACAGGATGGGTATGGGGTGCATAATAAACATATTAAACTAACTAACTGTCTGGTGTAATGGGGAACCCATCACTTCAGTTTCCTCAGTAAGATATATTGGAATCCCCTTTGACCCATGCATGTCAGGAGAATTGATAGGGAACAGTGTAATAAAGAAAGCGAATACCAGACTGAAGTTCCTCTACAGACAAGCACAGCGTCTACCTGCTGAGGCTCGCTGGACCCTATGTCTAGCACTTATACAATGTCACTGGACTACACTTGCTGCTGAGGCTCCCCTGGACCCTATGTCTAGCACTTATACAATGTCACTGGACACACTTGCTGCTGAGGCTCGCTGGACCCTTTTGTCTAGCACTTATACAATGTCACTGGACTACACTTGCTGCTGAGGCTCGCTGGACCCTATGTCTAGCACTTATACAATGTCACTGGACTACACTTGCTGCTGAGGCTCGCTGGACCCTATGTCTAGCACTTATACAATGTCACTGGACTACACTTGCTACGAGGCTCGCTGGACCCATGTCTAGCACTATTACAATGTCACTGGACTACCCCTTGCTACTGAGGCTCGCTGGACCCTATGTCTAGCACTTATACAATTTTCACTGGACTACACTTGCTGCTGAGGCTCGCTGGACCCTATGTCTAGCACTTATACAATGTCACTGGACTACACTTGCTGCTGAGGCTCGCTGGACCCTATGTCTAGCACTTATACAATGTCACTGGACTACACTTGCTACTGAGGCTCGCTGGACCCTATGTTAGCACTTATACAATGTCACTGGACTTTCACTTGCTGCTGAGGCTCGCTGGACCCTATGTCTAGCACTTATACAATGTCACTGGACTACACTTGCTACTGAGGCTCGCTGGACCCTATGTCTAGCACTTATACAATGTCACTGGACTACACTTGCTGCTGAGGCTCGCTGGACCCTATGTCTAGCACTTATACAATGTCCTAGACTACACTTGCTGCTGAGGCTCGCTGGGCCCTATGTCTAGCACTTATGCAATGTCATGGATACACTTGCTACTGAGGCTCGCTGACCCTAGTCCTAGCATTTACAATGTCACGGGGCTACACTTGCTGCTGAGGCTCGCTGGACCCTATGTCTAGCACTTATACAATGTCACTGGACTACACTTGCTGCTGAGGCTCGCTGGACCCTATGTCTAGCACTTATACAATGTCACTAGACTACACTTGCTGCTGAGGCTCGCTGGACCCTATGTCTAGCACTTATACAATGTCACTGGACTACACTTGCTACTGAGGCTCGCTGGGGCCCTATGTCTAGCCTTACAATGCACTGGGTACACTTTCTGCTGAGGCTCGCGGACCCTATGTCTAGCACTTTTAAATT
>NC_069452.1:34921732-34947622 GCF_026875155.1 Cherax quadricarinatus | reverse complement strand
TTTCAGTCTAACCTCAATTATGTTGTGATCTGAGTATATTGTTTTTGATATGGTGACTTTTTCTTATCAGATCATCATTGTTAGTGAATAGGGAGGTCTAGTGTATTCTCCAGTCTAGTAGGCTCTATTATTTGCTGGTTTAAATTGAATTTTGTGCAGAGATTTAAAAGCTCGTGTGAGTGTGAGTTTTCATCAGAGCTGCCTCCTGGTGTTATTACTGCAACAATATTATTTGCTATATTCCTCCATTTTAGGTGCCTTAAGTTGAAATCCCCCAGGAGCAAGATGTTGGGTGCAGGAGCTGTGGAAGATTTTTCCAGACAGTGGTCAATTTTAACAGCTGTTCCTGGAATTGCTGGGATGTTGTTCCGGAGGCTTGTAGACTACCACAATGACTAGGTTTTGGTTCTCGACCTTTACTGCTAAAACTTCCACTACGTCATTTGAGGCATTAAGCAGTTCTGTGCAAACAAGTGACTCTGCAATGTACAGGCCAACCCCCCCCCTTTTGCCTGTTCACTCTGTCACATCTGTATAGGTTGTAACCTGGGATCCATATTTCATTGTCCAAGTGATCCTTTATGTGGGTCTCAGTGAAAGCCGCGAACATTGCCTTTGCCTCTGCAAGCAGTCCACGGATGAAAGGTATTTTGTTGTTTGTTGCTGGCTTTAGACCCTGTATATTTGCAAAGAAGAATGTTATTGGACTGGTGGTATTGTTGGTTATTGTTGGAGTGTATAACAAAGCTTATTGCTGTCAGGGAGTGTATAACAAAGCTTCATTGCTGCCAGGGAGTGTATAACAAAGCTTCATTGCTGCCAGGGAGTGTATAAACAAAGCTTCATTGCTGCCAGGGAGTGTATAAACAAAGCTTCATTGCTGCCAGGAGTGTATAACAAAGCTTCATTGCTGCCAGGGAGTGTATAACAAAGCTTCATTGCTGCCAGGGAGTGTATAACAAAGCTTCATTGCTGCCAGGGAGTGTATAACAAAGCTTCATTGCTGCCAGGGAGTGTATAACAAAGCTTCATTGCTGCCAGGGAGTGTATAACAAAGCTTCATTGCTGCCAGGGAGTGTATAACAAAGCTTCATTGTTGCCTTGAAGTGTATGTCAGATCTTCATTGTAACAAGGGAGTGTATGCCAGAACTTCACTGTTGCCAGGAAATGTATGACAGAACTTCACTGCTGCCAGAGAGTGTATGAGAGAGGTTCATTGCTGCCGAAGAGTATTTGACAGCTTCATTGTTGCCAGGGAGTGAATGACAGCTTCATTTTTGCCAGGGAGTTCATGGCAAATGTTATTGTTGCCAGGGAGTGTATGTCAGAGCTTCATTGTTGTCAGGGGTGTATAGCAGAGCTTCACTGCTGTGAGGGAGTGTATGACAGCACTTCACTGCTGCAAGGGAATGTATGACAGAGCTTCATTATTGCCAGGAAGTGTATGACAGAGCTTCACTGCTCCCAGGTAGTGTATGACAGAGCTTCACTGCTGTCTGGGAGTGTTTGACAGGGCTTCTCTGCTACCAGGTAGTGTATGACAGAGCTTCACTGCTGCCTGGGAGTGTTTGACAGAGCTTCTCTGCTACCAGGTAGTGTATGACAGAGCTTCACTGCTGTCTGGGAGTGTGTGAAAGAGCTTCACGGCTGCCAGAGTGTGTATGAGAGAGCTTAATTTTTGCGAGGGTGTGTATGACAGAGTTTCATTGTTGCCAGGGAGTGTATGGCAGAACTTCATTGTTGCCTGAGAGTGCATGACAGAGCTTCACTACCGCCAGGGAGTAACAAAACTTGACTGGTACCAGGGAGGGTATGACAGACCTCGACTACAGCCAGGGAGTTTATGACAGAGCTTCATTGTTTCCAGGGGGTGTATGACAGAGCTTCATTGTAGCCAGGGACTTTATAACAGAGTTTATTGTTGTCAGGGAGTGAATGACAGAGCTTTTTTGTTGCCAGGGAGTGAATGAGAGAGCTTCATTGCTGCCAGGGAGTGCATGACAGAGCTTCATTGTTGAAAGGGAGAATGTAGGGCAGAACTTCATTGTTGCCTTGAAGTGTATGACAGATCTTCATAGTAACCAGTGTATGACAGAACGTCACTGTTGACTGGAAATGTATGACTCAGCTTTACTGCTGCCAGGGTGTGTATGACAGCGCTTCATTGCTGCCGAAGAGTGTATAACAGAGCTTCATTGTTGCCTTGAAGTATATGACAGATCTTCATTGTAACCAGGGAGTGTATGACGTAACTTGACTGTTGCCAGGAAATACATGACAGAGCTTCACTGGTGCCAGGGAGTGCATGACAGAGCTTCACTGCTCCCTGGGAGTGTATGACAGAGCTTCATTGCTGCCAGGGAGTGTATAAGAGCTTCATTGTTGCCAGGGAGTGTATGACACAGCTTCATTGCTTCCAGGGAGTCTATGAAAGAGGTTCATATTTGCAAGAGAGTGTATGACAGAGCTTCACTTTTGCCAGGGAGAGTATTTATGAGCTTCTCTGCAGCCAGGATGTGTATGACAGAGCTTCTTTGTTCTCAGGGAGTGTTTGGCAGAGCCTCACTCCTGCCAGGGAGTGTATAACAGAGCTTCCCTGCTACCAGGAAGAGTATGACAAAGCTTCACTGCTTCCAGGGAGTGTATGACAGAGCTTCATTGTTGCCAGGGAGTGTATGACAAATTATTATTATTATTATTATTATTATTATTATTATAAAGGGGAAGCGCTAAACCCGTAGGATTATACAGCGCCTGGGGGGCATGTGGAAGGCATTCAGGCTTAATTCGGGGAACTGGAGCACAGATCCAATTCCCTAAATCAAGAGCCCCTCACCAACATCAAGTGTATGACAGATCTTCATTTTAACCAGGGAGTGTATAACAGAGCTTCATAGTTGGTCCAGTGGCTAACGCAACGGTCTGGAGTTTTGAGACTCTCTGACCGCGGGTTCAATCCCGCCACTGGTGTGAGTCATTGCTGCCAGGAAGTGAAAGACAGAGCTTCATTTCTGCCAGGGAGTGCACGACAGAGCTTTATTGTTGAAAGGTAGTATATTGAAGGGTTTCAGTGTTGCCAGGGAGTGTATGACAGAGGTCTATTGTTGCCAGGGAGTGTATGGCAGAACTTCATTGATGCCTTGAAGTGTATGACAGAGCTTCATTGTAACCAGGGAGTGTATGACAGCTTCACTGCTGCCAGGAAGTGTATGAGAGAGCTTAATTGATGCCGAAGAGTGTATGACAGAGCTTCATTCTTGCCAGGGAGTGTATGACAGAGCATAATTGTTTTCAAGAAGTGTATAACAGGGCTTCACTGCTGGCAGGGAGTGTATGACAGAACTTCACTGCTGCCAGAGTGTATGACAGAGGTTCATTGTTGGCAATGAGTGTATGAGAGACCTTCATTTTTGCCAGAGAGTGTAAGACAGAGCTTCATTGCTGCAAAGGAGGTTATGATAGAGCTTCACTGCTGTCAGAGTGCTTGTGTCTGAGCTTCACTGCTGTGAGGGAGATTGTGACAGATTCACTGCTGCCAGGGATTGTATAACAGGGCTTTATTGCTGCCAGAGAGCGCATGTGTTAGCTTCACTGATGCCAGGGAGCATATGACAGAGGTTCATTACTGCCAGGAGTGTAGACAGAGCTTAATTGCTGCCAGAGAGCATACCTGGAGTTTACCTGGAGAGAGTTCCGGGGGTCAACGCCCCCGCGGCCCGGTCTGTGACCAGGCCTCCTGGTGGATCAGAGCCTGATCAACCAGGCTGTTGCTGCTGGCTGCACGCAAACCAACGTACGAGCCACAGCCCGGCTGATCAGGAACTGACTTTAGGTGCTTGTCCAGTGCCAGCTTGAAGACTGCCAGGAGTCTGTTGGTAATCCCCCTTATGTGTGCTGGGAGGCAGTTGAACAGTCTCAGGCCCCTGACACTTATTGTATGGTCTCTTAACGTGCTAGTGACACCCCTGCTTTTCATTGGGGGGATGGTGCATCGTCTGCCAAGTCTTTTGCTTTCGTAGTGAGTGATTTTCGTGTGCAAGTTCGGTACTAGTCCCTCTAGGATTTTCCAGGTTTATATAATCATGTATCTCTCCCTCCTGCGTTCCAGGGAATACAGGTTTAGGAACCTCAAGCGCTCCCAGTAATTGAGGTGTTTTATCTCCGTTATGCGCGCCATGAAAGTTCTCTGTACATTTTCTAGGTCGGCAATTTCACCTGCCTTGAAAGGTGCTGTTAGTGTGCAGCAATATTCCAGCCTAGATAGAACAAGTGACCTGAAGAGTGTCATCATGGGCTTGGCCTCCCTAGTTTTGAAGGTTCTCATTATCCATCCTGTCATTTTTCTAGCAGATGCAATTGATACAATGTTATGGTCCTTGAAGGTGAGATCCTCCGACATGATCACTCCCAGGTCTTTAACGTTGGTGTTTCGCTCTATTTTGTGGCCAGAATTTGTTTTGTACTCTGATGAAGATTTAATTTCCTCATGTTTACCATATCTGAGTAATTGAAATTTCTCATCGTTGAACTTCATATTGTTTTCTGCAGCCCACTGAAAGATTTGGTTGATGTCCGCCTGGAGCTTTGCAGTGTCTGCAATGGAAGACACTGTCATGCAGATTCGGGTGTCATCTGCAAAGGAAGACACGGTGCTGTGGCTGACATCCTTGTCTATGTCGGATATGAGGATGAGGAACAAGATGGGAGCGAGTACTGTGCCTTGTGGAACAGAGCTTTTCACCGTAGCTGCCTCGGACTTTACTCTGTTGACCACTACTCTCTGTGTTCTGTTAGTAAGGAAATTATAGATCCATCGACCGACTTTTCCTGTTATTCCTTTAGCACGCATTTTGTGTGCTATTACGCCATGGTCACACTTGTCGAAGGCTTTTGCAAAGTCTGTATATATTACATCTGCATTCTTTTTGTCTTCTAGTGCATTTAGGACCTTGTCGTAGTGATCCAATAGTTGAGACAGACAGGAGCGACCTGTTCTAAAACCCATGTTGCCCTGGGTTGTGTAACTGATGGGTTTCTAGATGGGTGGTGATCTTGCTTCTTAGGACCCTTTCAAAGATTTTTATGATATGGGATGTTAGTGCTATTGGTCTGTAGTTCTTTGCTGTTGCTTTACTGCCCCTTTGTGGAGTGGGGCTATGTCTGTTGTTTTTAGTAACTGTGGGACTACCCCCGTGTCCATGCTCCCTCTCCATAGGATGGAAAAGGCTCGTGATAGGGGCTTCTTGCAGTTCTTGATGAACACAGAGTTCCACGAGTCTGGCCCTGGGCAGAGTGCATGGGCATGTCATTTATCGCCTGTTCGAAGTCATTTGGCGTCAGGATAACATCGGATAGGCTTGTGTTAATCAAATTTTGTGGCTCTCTCATAAAAAATTCATTTTGATCTTCGACTCTCAGTCTGGTTAGCGGCTTGCTAAAAACTGAGTCATATTGGGACTTGAGTAGCTCACTCATTTCCTTGCTGTCATCTGTGTAGGACCCATCTTGTTTAAGTAGGGGCCCAATACTGGGCGTTGTTCTCGATTTTGATTTGGCATAGGAGAAGAAATACTTTGGGTTTCTTTCGATTTCATTTATGGCTTTTAGTTCTTCCCGCGATTCCTGACTCCTAAAGGATTCTTTTAGCTTAAGTTCGATGCTTGCTATTTCTCTGACCAGTGTCTCCCTACGCATTTCAGATATATTGACCTCTTTAAGTCGCTCTGTTATTCTTTTCCGTCGCCTGTAAAGGGAGCGCTTGTCTCTTTCTATTTTACATCTACTCCTCCTTTTTCTTAGAGGAATAAAGCCTTGTGCATACATCGAGTGCCACCGAGTTAATCTGTTCTAGGCATAAGTTGGGGTCTGTGTTGCTTAGTATATCTTCCCAGCTTATATCGGTTAGGACTTGGTTTACTTGGTCCCACTTTATGTTTTTGTTATTGAAGTTGAATTTGGTGAATGCTCCCTCGTGACTAATCTCATTTTGTCGGTCTGGGGCTCCACGCATACATGTCTGAACCTCAATTATGTTGTGATCTGAGTATATTGTTTTTGATATGGTGACATTTCTTATCAGATCATCATTGTTAGTGAAGATGAGGTCTAGTGTATTCTCCAGTCTAGTAGGCTCTATTATTTGCTGGTTTAAATTGAATTTTGTGCAGAGATTTAAAAGCTCGCGTGAGTGTGAGTTTTCATCAGAGCTGCCTCCTGGTGTTATTACTGCAACAATATTATTTGCTATATTCCTCCATTTTAGGTGCCTTAAGTTGAAATCCCCCAGGAGCAAGATGTTGGGTGCAGGAGCTGGAAGATTTTCCAGACATTGGTCAATTTTTAACAACTGTTCTTGGAATTGCTGGGATGTTGCATCCGGAGGCTTGTAGACTACCACAATGACTAGGTTTTGGTTCTCGACCTTTACTGCTAAAACTTCCACTACATTATTTGAGGCATTTAGCAGTTCTGTGCAAACAAGTGACTCTGCAATGTACAGGCCAACCCCCCCCCTTTTTTGCCTGTTCACTCTGTCACATCTGTATAGGTTGTAACCTGGGATCCATATTTCGTTGTCCAAGTGATCCTTTATGTTGGTCTCAGTGAAAGCCACGAACATTGCCTTTGCCTCTGCAAGCAGTCCACGGATGAAAGGTATTTTGTTGTTTTTTTGCTGGCTTTAGCCCCTGTATATTTGCAAAGAAAAATGTTTACCCGGACTGGTGGTATTGTTGGTACTGGGGGGGGATTTTTTTTCCGGCATTGTATCTGTATCTGTTGGTTTGGAGTGGAGGCCATCGACTGTGGTTCCACTCCAGGAATGACTGGATTTGGTTTACGATTTCTTCGCCATTTCCTGCCAGTTTTTTTTTCCTTCCTGGCACTAAAAAACCTCTCCCTTCTTGAGTGGCTGTGGCTACCCAGGTTTTCCCATGGCCTGGATGTTTTGTATCTTTTTGTCCCCTTTAGATGGTATGCCTGGCAATTTAAGTTATAGCACAGTCTTTCCTGTACTGAAGAGGTACACATTTCAGGGTGAAAAAGCTTACAGGAGGGGAGTTTGCATTTTCCTGTTGTCATATGGGCATGGCATTTTCTAGGGTGGTCATAGTTGCACGTCCCATCTGTTTTTCCAGATTTCCCATGCCAGCAGATACCGAGTGCATAGTAAGTAAGTAAGTAAGTAAATTTATTCAGGTATACACAATACAGTTACATAGAATTATCATACATAGCAGCATATGTGTAGAGAACCTAGGATAACCCAAAAAAGTCAGACAGAGTGACTTATTTCCATTGGGGTCCTTTTACCTTATTATTATAATATAAAGGTTATAATATTTTCTTATTATTCTATAATGAAGATAACATCTTATTATCATACTAAAAAGACTATCTACTACACGAGGGTCATTAAGACTATCTACAATACGAGGGTCATTAAGACTATCTACTACCCAAGGGTCATTACGACTATCTACAATACGAGGGTCATTACTAGGGAAATAAGGTAAAATATTTACACGTATTTTTTAGCTAAAAAAAAAAATCATTCCCCTCCCTTTCTGTTGCTTCATTCATCAGACATTTTTTGGCAGTCTTCTTGAACTGGTTCAAGCTATGACTGGCCTTGACATTGTGGGTAGTCTGTTCCATTCCTTTATTGCTGTACAATAAAAGGTGTTTGAAAACCTGGCCACTGACTGTGGTACTACAAAGTTGTGCTCTTCCCCCTAGTACTATGATTGCTGCGGTTCCCAAAAACCTTTTACAAAAATTGACAGCAAGATATTCTGGACACTGTTTGTGAGCAATTTTATAAACATGATTTAGCTTCAGTTGTTTTACTTGTCTTCAACATTCAGCATATCCAACTGCTGTAATTCATCCTGGCCTACATGTTCTCTTGGTCCCAGCCCCAGGATGAATCTTACGATTTTGTTCTGGGTGATTTGCAAATCTATCTTTCAGTTTTTTTTGTCAAGGCAGAGTACCAAGAAGAGCAAGCGTAATCCATAAAGGCATTGTATAAGGGCTAGACATAGGGTCCTGCGAGCCTCAGTAGGTAGACACTGTGCTTGTCTATACAGGAACTTCACCCGGCTTCACTTTCTTTACTAACTTTTTCCCTATAATTCCCTGACAGCATGGGTCAAGGGGTTTCCCAGATATTTAACTGATGAAACCAAAGTGATGGACCCCCCATTACACTGAACTTTAAAAAAATTTTTTTTCCCTTCTCATTTATGTTTCGTTCCAAAGAAAAAGGGCTTCATTTTTCCCTGGGTGTAATGATATTTTTGTCACTAACCATTTGCTGCAGGACTCCAGCTCCGTGTTAAAAACATTAGCAATATCTTGGGGGTCTTTCCTGTACTAACAAGCACTGTAAACTGCATACTAGGATTTGCACTTGACACTGAAGGCAATCATTGACATAACATAAGAATAGTAAGGGACCCAAAATATCCCTTGGGGGAAAACTCCACATTTATGGCAGGGGTTTGTTCCTTTTTTGTTGTTTTTTGACTATTTGTCTCCTGTTGCTAAGGTAGGATTTTAAACCCAGTCACAGAACCTATACCAAATTTTTTTGAATTTATTACAAATTATTGGGGTTTGACATATCAAGGGCCTTTTGCAGGTCTAAGGTTTTCCATACCTATGAGGTTTTTTTCCCTTTTGACATTTCAGTTCTCAGGGAAACCTCAGATTAAAAGGGAGGTATCTTTGGGAGGTTTTTTCTAAAGCCCGATTTATAGCTATGGAGAATGCTTTGTCCATTATGGTACTTAACTACTTGAGAATACACCGCCCTCTCAGAATTCTGATATTATAATGAGTATACTAACAGGTTATAGTTGCTGTACTCAGACCTGTATTTTTCTTTGAAGATAGGAGTGAACTCTGGCCTCCTCGACCCCTCGGTACGGTATTAGTGGTGGATTGATAGATTTATTATGTGAGCAATAGGGATTGACAGTTCAAAAGCACCATCTTTAGGAACTTAGATGGGATGTTGTTTTCAGGGACCTGTGCTCTAGTTGGGTTTAACTGCGTAGTTCTTTTTTGCGAAATGAGTCATGCGATACACTTACTAGTTGACAACTGTTTGGGGTACCCCTTTATTGGTTATAGTATGTTGAAACTTATCAGAGTCTGTGTTAAGGTATTTGATGCAGTGGTAGTTTACTTACAGTGTTGATGCAACAGATGTGTAGTAGGAATTAAAGCTATTTGCCACTTAGATGTTTCGTGGCATACTTCATTATCGATAGTGAGTCTATGTTAGACGTAATCTACTGGCTTATGGCTATATCCAACGTTTTTAGTTGTTGCCAGAGCTTTCTGGGGTTATGGCTTATATTCTTCAATTTTTGAGCAATAGTGGCTTTGCCTTTGCTCATTTTATAAGCCTCTGTACTCTGTTCCTCACCCTTTGGAATTCATTTGTGGGGCAATATCCTGTCTGTTTGCTTTAAATCTTTTTAAGCAGCTGGTCTCTGAATTTCATATTATCTATATCTCATAGTCATCCAGTGGTTCAGTTTTCGTTTTAATCCTAACTCTTTATACTGGTGCAATTATTATTAGAATGGTGTGAACAATTGGTTTTATCAGAATTTTTCCCAGGCAGCCCGGGTTTACGTCCGTGCAACTTGTTATCTCTCTGTCCAGTACAATAGTTTGTAGCCCATTTACAGTGTTTCTTTACTGTAGTTTCTAGTTGGACCTCATTTTAATTGTCCTGTGTAGGCCTATCCTATCCCTAGTGATTTTCCTGGTGAGTAAAATGTTGAACTGTTCACTAAGACTGTGGTAATGACGCTTGACTGACTATGTTCTCCGCGTCGGTTGCAAAGTATGTGGTCAAGTAGGGTGGCTGGAACTGTTGTGATCCGGGTTGGTTGGTTTATTAATTAGTTGGGTGTAGACTATTTACTCCTAGAATTGCTTATACCTTTTTGCATAGCCGTTATTCTGTTGCTGAAAACAGATATTGAAGTCGCCCAGTATTATTGTTTCCGCTATTGCTTTCAACTCCGGACCAAAGACTCTGGAAAAGTCTTCTAAGGAACTGGTCTGGGTGGAGGGCGGTAATAGTTCCTACTAAGATGGGTTGGTCTTGGGAAGCAGCACTTCAAACCATAGAATCTCAGTTTTTGTTATTTAAATCAGGTCTTGGGTTGTTATGCTAAGTCATTTTAATGTAGGCAATACTCCACCGCCCTTTCTGTTCCTATCTAAGCGCTTTTATATTGAACCTTCTTTTTTGACCTCGTCGTCAGTCACGTTCATCCAACAAGATTCAGTGATGGGTATAACTGCCGCCCTTAATTTTGTTAGCTAGATTCCTAATCTCTGCCAATTTAGGAGGAAGTATCTTGCATTGGACATGAATAAAGTGAAGGCTTGTTTTCATTTAAAACAATCATACTCATCATATATTGGCAATGGGTCATGGTATTAAAATTAGGTAAATCAATGTCATCACTGCTAAAGGGTAACTGTGCCAGTGCATTTGTCAAACAAAATGAATATTGGCACGTTGCTATATTGTACATACATCCATCATGCACCCACACCCTTACACATTTTACATAAGGTGCCTTTTCTGGTTTTTCATGCGCGTACTTTAGTACAGTGTATGCATCTGTTTGGTGAGTGTTTGAGATTAATAATGGCTGTATTGTCTAACATTGACCTATGTATGATTACATATGGAGTTTAGGTTAATCATCCTGAGTACTGACCGTATTATTGCCGTCATTTATCTGTCTGTTTTGCATCTGCACAATAGTTTGAGGGTCTGGGATTATTGGAGATCACCACATACGGCGCTACATTAAGAGCTGTGTGCCATTGTTTTTGTTTGGGTATGCGTGTTGCATACCTTGCCGGCGATAGTGAGGTTTACTTTTTGGTAGGATAGGCAACTGTTCGGGCTTTTACGGTCCAGGGCGTGTTACTCCATTCACCTTTTCCAATCCCATGGACTTGATTTCTTTTCATCATGATTGTAAGAAGAAATATAAAATATAATTATGGCAGCCTGTACCCTTAATGCCTGCCATTTTCACTCTTCGCTCTTTACTCATATACAATAAAATTAATTTCTCTTTTCCTGTCCCTAGTACACCTTAGTATCTGCTTAATTACACTGATATTACTAGTAAATTTTTCTCTTCAAAACCCTCTTCACTGCTCATTTTCCCTGAACTTCCACTAAAACCCTTACAGTTGACGCTTCAAACCCTCTTCATGCTCACTTTTCCCTTATACTTCACTACACCCTTACATTTAAACCCTTTTTCACCTCCCTACCCACCTCTCTTTACAGTCTGGCTTCACCAATTAACTTCTTAACTCCTTTCCATTCTGGTAGACCAGAAAGGTTTAATCAATGGGTTTTATCCTTCCATATTCCCCCTCAATTCCATTTATCGGGGGTTGTGGCGTGTTTTTGTCTCCTGACTGTTTTGCTGACTCAGCATTTTTAAAAACACTGAGGGGTGTACACCACCTGACTTTCCTTGGAGTTATAGATTTTTGGCTTTTGCGTGCTTATGATTCTCTCACTGTACCTTGGTCAGCTGAATATAGGTCTGCTGCTAAAATATTAACCTTGACTATTTACCTATTCACTTCTTTCCCACGACTGGCACTGAGGGATAACCGTCCAATACCTTGGAGTTTTGTACTGTTGATTTGACGATGTCTCCTGTGTTTCCCTCTCGTTAGCACTGGTACAGGTGATATGATGGTGGTACAGATATGATGCTACTGTCAACAGATGAACGTCAGTAAAGATGAGAATTTCACTTCGCTAGTTGTACGTCTGGCAGTAGCTGCTGTTTGAATGCCGGTCAGCCATGTTTAAAGGCTCAAATCTTTCCCTCGTTTGGCACTGACGAAAAAAAGTCCTACAGACCTGGCATTTCCTTGGAGATTTAGTTGATCAGGATTTCTGCCATGTTGTCTTCCCGTTAAACACTGGTGCAGTTGATATGGAGGTCAGTTATTTCATTTAGTGGAAAAAGTCTTGTGTCTGGTTCACGTCTGGCAGCAGGTCTGGTACTTGAATGCCGGTCCCTCTTCTGTCATATTTAGTCCATTTCGTTGTCGTCACCGTCAGTTTTTATGTAACTATAGTTAACTTGCATGTTGTTGCAGCAGTACTTGCAAATTTGGCCATCACTGGAGTTCGGATAGGCCCAGGGGACGGCAAGATATAGGAGCAGCCTTGTTGCTGCTTGCTGCGGCTGCAGCTGCAACTTGTATCACCGGTTCCTCCGCGCGCACTAGTCCCCGCTTGGTTTCCGTTTGCCTTGGGTTTCTGTGACTGTATTCCCTGTTGGTGCATGTTTCCCTGTCTTACTTCTATCCTCCCTAGCACCAACAATGGAGCTCCCACCAGTTGTTTTTGGTAATATATCCTCACTATTGCTAGTGGAGTCCTCTTGTTTGCTATTTCCTGTGGTATTTCTAGTTTGTAATATTGGTTTTATCTTATCTTTGACTACACTTGTTTCCCTACTATGGCTCCTGTCCCCTATGAGGTCATTTATATGTATTCCTTCCTGCGTATAATTCCCGACTACCTGGACAAAATCTCCAGCTTCACCATTACTGTCTCCCAGGACAGCATCTCCAGCTTCACCATTACTGTCTCCCAGGACAGCATCTCCAGCTTCACCATTACTGTCTCCCAGGACAGCACCTCCAGCTTCACCATTACTGTCTCCCAGGACAGCACTATCAGCCCCACATTTACTGACTACCAGGACATCATCTCCAGCCTTACAGTTTCTGACTACATGGCCAGTATCAAGGGCAGTACCATTCAGCCCAGACTTTTTATGTTCCCATCTGTTGTAGAAAGCTTCCAGGTTTTCTATGAAAGCAGCTTTGATGTTGACCTCTTTTAATACCCTTGTGATTTTAGTCCACAGATTTATCTCATTTGGGCATACCCAAAAACACTTCCCTGTTTTAATACTGCTTGTAGCTAGTTCTGGGATATCTGCACAAGGGGCGTGACACCAATTTCCACAAAAATGACAATTTATGCATGTGGAAGCCCGTTTGTTTGACTGACCACAGACTACACACAGCTTCATAGTGATTTGAATGGTTGATTTACTGCAATTCTACTAGCAACCTCTTGAATATTCTATTAATAACCTCCTTAAATGAAGCTCTAGCTATTTGTATTTCTGTTTCTAACTGTTTTTGTATATTGGACAGCTTACCGTGCACGTTCCTGATATATATATTTAATGTTTGTGTTTATAAGGGCGCCTACAACCCCATCCGTTTACAGTCTGCTTTATTGTCCAACGAAACCGTTTGAAACCAGTCCCGGGTTTGGACCAGTCAAGGGCTCGGACCAGTCGATCTAATCTGATCAGTGGGTCACTTATTTAAACCATACTGGTCGGTGATTTGAGCTAACACATGAAGGATCTACTGGAAATTATCTACCCGAGTAATATGTGATTTGACTGATACAAAAGTATAACTTGCGTGTTGAAGAGCCGGTGACTGCTGGCAGTGTGGTAAGATTCTGGCGACTTCTGGCACCTGCCTCTATAGGCTTATCACTTCATTTACAAATTCACCTGTTTTCAAATGACACTTTAGCCTTTTTCATCAATATACTAGGGAGACACTGTAGTATACACTATACACTATGTATACTCAATGTTTTCAGGGAGACTTTCTTTCCTCTGACACAAAGTTCAATTATTATTATTTTTCCACACGGGACACAGGCCTATGATTCCCCTCTGGCAGTAAACTCTGCTAGGTAGTGCACACTAATTCTCCTTTTTTGACTCAGAGTTTCACTGCTGGCACTGTGCATATTATAGAAAGTGTTAATGTAATAACCTGACCAGCCGGGCTGTGGCTCGTACGTTGGTTTGCGTGCAGCCAGCAGTAACAGCCTGGTTGATCAGGCTCTGATCAACCAGGCCGCCTGGTCACAGACCGGGCCGCGGGGGCGTTGACCCCCGAAACTCTCTCCAGGTAAACTCCAGGGAACTAGAATCTTGCAGTAAATGGTTATTAGACAACAAACTCTAGTTACACCTACTGAAAATAATAGCCATTCTCTTTGGCACGAAACATAAACTGAGAAGGGTAAATAATTTTAATGTCTGGTGTAATGGGGAACCCATCACTTCAGTTTCCTCAGGAAGATATATTGGAATCCCCTTTGACCCATGCATGTCAGGAGAACTGATAGGGAACAGTGTAATAAAGAAAGTGAATACCAGACTGAAGTTCCTCTACAGACAAGAAACAGTGTATCCCTTTACTGAGGCTCGCTGGCCCTATGTCTAGCACTTATACAATGTCACTGGACTACACTTTATGGTACTCTGCCTTGCCCAAAAAAACTGAAAGAGAGCCTGCAAATCCCCCACCCCTGGGAATTTTTAACCCAAAGAGAACAGTAGGCCAGAATGAATTAAAAACGTTGGTATTTTTAAATGTTTAAAGACAGAGAAAACAATGAAGCAAAATCATGTTTTAAATTTGCTCAAAACAAGCCCGGGAAAAATTTCCGGTCAGTTTTGTCGGTTTGGGGAAAAAACAAAGCCCCCCACCCAAATAAGTATAGGGGGAGAGAACAATCTTTATTTATAGGGGGGAGACCAATCATAGTATGGGGGGAGAAAACAATCTTTAATTTACTGGGGGAAGAAAAAATTTTTTTAGTATGGGGGAAGGAGAACAATCATAGTATTTAGGGGGAGAGAAAAATCATATTACTGGGGGGGAAGAGAAAACAACCCTATTTTACTAGGGGGAAAAAACCCAATCAATTTTCCCAAGGGGGGAAGAGGGAACAATCTAGTACAAAGAGGGAGGAACAAATCATAGTACTAGGGGGAGAGAACAATCTTAGTATGGGGGGAAGGAGAAAAATATGGTACTGGGGGGAAAGGAGAACAATCATAGTCTGGGGGGAAAAGGGGGAACTTTCATAGTACTGGGGGGAAGAAAAACAATCTTTATTAAAAGGGGGAAAGAGAAGAATCATATTTACTAGGGGGGAGAAAAACAATCATAGATAGGAGGAGAGAACAATCATTGTACTAGGGGGAGGAACAATCATAGTATAGGAGGAGAAAAAACAATCTTAGTACTGGGAAAAAGAGAAAAATTTCATAGAAATAGGGGGAGAGAGCAATCATAGTCTGGGGGAGGAACAAACAAAAGTATGGGGGGAAGAGAACAATCATAGTCTGGGGGAAGGGAAAAAACAATCATAGTATTGGGGGAGAGAAATTTAGTACTAGGGGGAGAGAACAACCCTTAGTACTAGGGGGGAGAACAATCAAAAGACTAGGGGGAGAGAAAATTTTTAGAAATAGGGGGGAAAAACAATCATAGTATGGGGGGGAAGAAAACCCAATCATATTACAGGGGGAGAGGCAATAATAACTGGGGGGAAAGAGAACAATAAAGGGGTTTAAAAAAGGGGGGGGGAAGAAAAACAATCATAGTATGGGGGAGGGGAACAATCATAGTCCCTGGGGGGAAAGGCGAAACAATAGTACTGGGGGGAAAGAGAACAATCTTTGTACTGGGGGAGAGAAAAAATTTCATGCCCGGGGGGGGGAAGAGAAAAATTTCATAGTACTGGGGGAGAAAAACAATCATAGTACTAGGGAAGAGAACAATCTTTTGTACTGGGGGGAAGAGAAAAAAATCAATTTACTAGGGGGAGAGAAAATCATAGTACTACGGGGAAAAAGGAACAATCATAGTATAGGGGGGAGAAAAATCATGAAACTGGGGGAGAGAACAATCATAGTACTAGGGGGAGGAACAATCATAGTACTAGGGGGAGAAAAACAATCATAGTACTGGGGGGGAGAGAACAATCATAGTATAGGGGGGGAGGGGAAACAATCAAGTACTAGGGGGAGGGAAAAATTTCATAGTATTTAGGGGGAGGGAAAAAATCATAGTATAGGGGGAGAGAAAAATCATTTTTTACAAAGGGGGAAGAGAACAATCAAAAAAGTACAAGGGGGGAGGGGAACAATCATAGTATAGGGGGGGGAGAACAATCATGTATTTGGGGGAGAGAACAACATAGTACAAGGGGTTTTTGACAATATAGTACTGGGGGGAGAAAACAATCTAGTACTAGGGGGGAGAGAACAATCATAGTACTGGGGGGGGGGAGAAAACCCAATCATGGGACTGGGGGGGAGAGAAAAATCCTTTGGTTCTAGGGAGGGGAACCCCCAATTTTCCCTAATTTTACTAAGGGGGGGAGAAAAAATCATAGTATAGGGGGAGAAAACAAAATAGAAATGGGGGGGAGAGAACAATAATAGTACTAGGGGGAGAGAAAAATTTCATATTTCTGGGGGAGAGAAAATCATATTTACTAGGGGGGGAAAAAACAAACCCATAGTACTAGGGGGAAAATAATCTTTTTAAGTACTGGGGGGGGAGAGAACAATCATAGTACTGGGGGGGAGAGAACAATCAAAAGTACTAGGGGAGGAATCAATCTTTAGTACTAGGGGCGGAAAAATCATAGTATTTGGGGGAAAGGAACAATCTTTAATTTACTAGGGGGAGAGGCAATCATAGTTTTTGGGGGAGGGGAAAAAATTCATGTATAGGGGGAGGGGCCCAATTTTAATTTATGGGGGGAGGGGAAACAATCATAGTACTGGGGTGAGGAAACCCAATTTTGTACTAGGGGGAGAAAAAACAATCATAGTACTAGGGGGGAGCCAATCTTTATTTTTCCTGGGGGAAGAAAACCCAATATGTACTAGGGGGAGGG
Organism: Cherax quadricarinatus; assembly: GCF_026875155.1. Taxonomy (NCBI): domain Eukaryota; kingdom Metazoa; phylum Arthropoda; class Malacostraca; order Decapoda; family Parastacidae; genus Cherax; species Cherax quadricarinatus. Next base: position 34,930,799 of record NC_069452.1, on the reverse strand, counting down.
GGAAAACAATCATATATTTTGGGGGGGGGAAGAGAAAAATTTCATATACTGGGGAGGGAACCCCAAAAAGCCGGGGGGGAGGAACAATCATAAACTGGGGGGGGGATAGATCATATTTACTAGGGAGGAGAAAAACCCATTTTTCCCTGGGGGGAGAGAAAAATCATAGAAATAGGGGGGAGAAAAAATCATATACTAGGAGAAAAAAAGAAAAAAATCTTTGAAATGGGGGGAAAGAAAACAATCATAGTACTGGGAGAAGGGAACAATCTTGGGTACTGGGGGGAAAGAGAACAATCTTTGAATAGGAGAAGAGAACAAAAATTTTTATTTTTAGGGGAAGAAAACCCAATCTTAGTCCAGGAGAAGAGAAAAATCATTTTACAAAGGGGAAGGAACAATCATAGTATTTGGGAAGGAACAATCATAGTATAGGAAAAGAGAAAAACCCTTAGAACTGGGGGAAAGAGAACAATCATGAAATAGGAAAAGGGAAGAACGATCACGAAACAAGGGGAAGAGAACAATATGGGACTAGGGGGGGGAAAAAACAATCACAGTAAAAGGGGGAAATTTTTAACATATACTGGGGGGGAGAGAAAAAACCCCGTAAAAGGGGGAAAGAGAAAAAAATCATGTACTAGGGGGGGGAGAGAACAATATAGTACTAGGGGGAGGCGAAAAATCATAGAAATGGGGGAGAGAACAACCCATTTATGGGGGGGAGAGAAAAAATCATAGTACTAGGGGGGGGAACAATATAGTACTAGGGGAAGAGAAAATCATATTTACTGGGGGAAAAGAGAAAAAAAATCTTTAGTACTAGGGGGAGGAACAATCATAGTACTGGGGGAAGAGAACAACTTTGTACTGGGGGGGAGAGAACAATCTTTGTACTAGGGGAAGAGAACAATTTTGTATAGGGGGGGAGAAACAATCATGTATAGGGGGGAAAAGAAAAAAATTCATAGTATTTAGTGGGGAGAACAATTTTAGTAAAAGGGGAAAGGGAGAAAAAATCTTTTAAGTACTGGGGGAAAAGAGAACAATCATATTTCTAGGGGGGAGAAAAATTCAAAAGTATAGGGGGAGAAAACCCAAAAACTTTTTTTAGTGGGCCCCCAGTCAGGGGCCCCAGGCTTAAAAACCCTTTTATTGTAAAAGCAAAAAAGGGGAAGGGAAAACAGACTGCTTGAAACTTTTTCAAACCCAGTCTAACTTAAACCAGTTAAAAGAAGACTGCCAAAAGGGGTCTGATAAAAATGTAGCTACAAAAAAGGGGGGGGAATGATTTTTTTTAATTTTTTTAGAAAACACAGGTAAAGGGGAAATAACTCTTTTTCCCTTTTTCCCTAGAAAAATCCCCTTTTAGTAAAATAAAAGTTGTATCCCCCCTTTCCCCGGGGCCCAGGGGGGGGAAAAACCGGGGGGCACGCATCCCAAAAACCTGGAACACCAAAAACCCTTTTTTCCCGGCGAAAGAACCTCTGGCCCCATCTAAAAAAAAAGGGAAAGCGACATTTATGGTGTATCCTTTCCAAAAAAAGGGGGGAAAAATTTTCCATCAATTCTTTAAGTTAGTCACCATTTTTTCTTTGGGATATTGTGTTGAAAACAATCGGGGCGACATTTTAAACAAAAAGGGTACTTTACTTCTTTTTCGGGTTTGGGCCAATTTCCCAAACATGGGTTGTCCCAAACTTTGGGTCCCCAAAAGTTTTTTGTTAAACATGGAACCCATTTAGTGAGGGGAAAGTATATTAAAGAAACAATGTTGTTATGTCCTTTTTACTTGGTGAAAATCTTCAAAAAATAAAAAAGATTATTCAGCCTTTAAAAGTTTTGGGCGGGAGTAGAAAAAACTGTAAAGGTTTTAAAGTACATACTTAAGTGGAAAGAAAATGCAGCGGAAAACAATTAACAAAGGGGGGTTTGAACCCAGCATGTTTGGAAAAGGTTAAAAAACAGATGGTGCACTAAACAGGGTTTGGAAAGGGTTAAAAAACCGAGGGTGCCCCAGCATGTTTGGAAAGGGTTTTAAAACCCAGTTGGGCACTAAAAATGATTTTTAAAGGGTTAAAAACAAGGGGTGCCCCCAGCATGTTTGGTAAGGTTACAACAGAGGGGTGCCCCCAGAGGGGTTGGGTAATTTTTAACAACAGAGGTGCACCCAGCAGGTTGGTAAGGTTCCAAAGAGGGTTTGCATCAACATGTTTGGGTTTAAGGGTTTCAAAAAGATGTTCCCACCCGGGCATGTTTTGGTAGGTTCCAAACAGATGGTGCCCCCAGCAGGATTGGAAAGGTTTTAAAAACAGATGGTGCACCCCTGCATATTGGAAAGGTTACAAAGAGGGTGCACCGGGCAGGGATTGGTAAGGTTACAATAGTTGGTGCCCCCTTGCATGATTGGTAAGGTTAAAACAGAGGGGGGCACCAGCATGTTGGGGAAAGGTTACAACAGGGGTTTCCCACCGGGCAGGGATTGGTAAGGTTAAAAACAGTTTTTTTGGATGCACCCAGAAAGATTGGTAAGGTTAAAAACAGATGGTGCACCCAGCAGATTGGAAAGGTTAAAAACAGATGGTGCCCCCGGGCAGGGTTTGGAAAGGGTTTACAAAAAGGATGTTTGCACCCAGCATGATTGGTAAGGTTAAAAACAAAATGGTGAAACCCAGCATGTTTGGGTTTAAGGGTTTTAAACAGAGGGTGCCCCCAGCATGATTGGTAGGTTACAACAGATGGTGCACCCAGCATGATTGGTAAGGTTACAACAGATGGTGCACTCAACAGGGATTTTTAAAGGTTTACAAAGATGGTGCCCCCAGTGTTTTGGTAAGGTTACAACGGGTGGTGCACCAGAGTGTTGGGTAAGGTTACAACAGATGGTGCCCCCAGAATGTTTGGGTTTAAGGTTACAACAGTTGGTGCACCCAGCATGTTTGGGTTTTAAAGAAGTAGGATTTGTAAATCTGTTTGAAAAAAGATGTTAGTATCCAGTGAAGATTTAAACTGATCTTTACACGGGGCTTTATGTACAAAAGTTGGTCTATAAGAACTTCAAGAAGTGATACAGTCCCCAAGATTTTTAAATTTAAAATTTTTGCACGAATTTGAAAAAAAGACAAAATCAGAATTTATTAAAGGGTGGTTTCCGAAACAACAATGTAAAAACAATTTTTGTGTAAAGTTAAAAAGGGAACCCAAATGCCCAAAAAAATGTGACTTTTTTTTGTGGCAAGTTTCGCTCTCCAGGGGCTTTGTCAAGCCTTGATAAAGCTCCTGGAGAGTGAAAAAATTTTCCACAAAAAAATGTCCCCTTTTGTTAATTGTGTCCCTTTTTCTTTAATTTTTGTCGGTAAATTTTTACCAACTTTATTTTCAACAATGTTTGTTTTTATTAGTCCGGTTTTTTTTTTGAAACAATTTGTTGAATGTTGGATGAGAATAAAACTCTTTTAGAGTAACCAAAAAGTGTCTCTTTAGAAATGTTGATATCCGTTTTGGGTTTTTAAAACCCTTTTGTTTTTCGATCTTTGTGAAAATTTTTAAAAGATCTTTAACATTAAATTACCCAAATTTGGAAAACCCCTTGATGTTATGTTCGTTTTCATTTAAAAACATTTTTAAATGAAGTTACCGGGTTTTTTTAAAAGGAATATAGATAGTAAGAAAGGGGGTTTTTCATCTAAATTTTTTCTTGTGAAATCTTGTTTTTAGTGAATAACTTTGTTAAGTCTGGTAAAAGTAGCAAACCTTATGGATTGAAACTAGTAGGCATGTATATCTTGAAAGGGTTTCAAAATACAAGCTTTAAAATTTATTATCTGTCTTCAGTGATGCAACCCCCCCACAAGTCTATTGATGGTAAATTAATAAAGGGCCACAATTTTTTCCCCCTCAAGTTTTGATTTGGTGTTTTCTGCAAAAAAAAGGTTAAAAATTCACTTCTCTTTTAAAATGTGGTTTTTTAAGGGAAAAAAAATTTTACTGGAATTTCTTTTTGATTTTTTTTTTTTTTGTATCATTCTTAAGGGATTAAAAAACAATAAAAGAATTTTCTTTAATTTACAGTGGGCCCCATTATACAGCAGGTTAGGTTCCAGGCTGCCGCGTTTAAAATGGAAAAACGCCGTTAAAAATGGGGAAAACGCCAAAAAAGTGGAAATCGCCGGAAAAAGGGAAAAACCCTTTTTTTCCTTATAAAAAAATACAAATTCAAAATAACAAAGGGTTTTCACTAACCCTATTTTTAAGTTAGCAAAATTTTGAAACCCCGGCATAAAACACCCAAAAAAAAAGTTCAAAAACACCTAGTGCAACCCTTACTTACCTTAAAAATTTTTTAGTCTTAATTTTTGGGTGAGACAAGTGTATTTATTTTTAAGAAAACCGTGTTTGGGATGTTTTGGTAGTCAGCCCGGCACCAATTTCCTTTGGTTTGTAGCCGGGCTACCTACCATGGTAGTCGCGGGCTACCATACCATGGTGGGCAGGGCTACCAAAACCATTGGTTTTCAGCCCGGGTACCAATTTCCCGGGGGGGGCGCCGGGCTTACCCTAACCTTTGGGAGTCGCCAGGCTACCTTTCCATGGTAGTCAGCCCGGGGTTTCCTTTTAAATGGTTTTTCGCCGGGTTCCTTACCAGGTTTCCACCCACAATTTAAAATTCTTGATATTTTTTGGATCCCCGAGCCCAAAAAAAAAATTTTTATACAGTTATCATTCTTATTTAAAAAAATTTTTTTTTTTAGTTTAATGTAGGGTCGAGGTGGGGTAACGAGATAAAAAAGAAAAATGAGAGAGAGAGAGGAGAGAGAATGAGTTTCATGAGGGTGGGAAAGGACTTTAAATTTAAAACCAAAAAATTTTAAAAATAACTTTTTAAACTTATTTAAAATTTTTTTTAAAATTTAAAAATAAAAAAAACCAATTCTAATTAAAACCCCTTTTTTAAAAACCCATAACCCAAAAAATCCTCCCATTTTTTATCCTTTCCCACCTAAATCAAAAAATTTAAAACTTTAAACCCAAATTAAAATTTCATACCCAAAAAAAAAAATTTTTACATTACCCATAACACATTTTTTCCCTCCAAAAAAAAAACAATTTCCCAAAAAAAATTACAAACAAAAAAACCCCAAAAAAAAAAACAAACAAAAAAAAAAAAAAAAAACCCAAAAAAAAAACCCAAAAAAATTTTTTTTTTTTTTTATTTTTTCCCCTTTTTTCTTTTTTTTTTTTTTTTTTTTTTTTTTTTTTTTTTTTTCCCCCCCCCCAAAAAATTTTTCCCCCCTTTCCCCCCCCCCCCCCCAAGGGGGGGGGGGGGGCCCCCCCCCCCCCCCCCCCGGGTTTTCACCTTTCCCTGGGGTGGGGGGGGGGGGGGGGGGTGGGGAATACAAAAAGGGAAAAATTTTAAAAGTGGGGAAAAGGGAAAAAAAGTATGGGAACTTATCCAAAAAACTTGAAATAAGCAAAAGAATTTCCCCGTGGGAAAAAATTTTTTTCTCAATTTGCAAAATAGTTTCAAAAACAAAGGGATAAAAGGGATTTATTTTTTATTGGGTGGGGAAACAAATGACATTGGAAAAAGTTTTGGGGTTAAAAGGTTGGGTTCATTTGGTTAATTTTGAAATTTAAAAGAGAAAAAATTGGTTTTTCCCTTGGGGACCAAATTTTAAGGTTTTGGAAAGGGTTTTTCCCCAAATTTTGTTTAAAATTTTTCTTTTTTGGGGGTTGGGATTTAATCCCCCCCTTTATATGGGGGACCTTTTATTAAAATTAATTTAAAAATTAAAATTTAAAATGGCCCCCCCCCCCCCCTTTTTTTTTTGGTTTTTAAATTTTTAAAAATGTTTATAAAATTTTAATTGTTTTTTTTGGAAAAAAATTAATAATATGAGGGGGGGGGTGGAAAAATTTTTAAAATTAAATTTTTGGATTTTTGTTTTGCCCCAAAAAGTCTTTCCTTTCCACATTCATATTTTTTGTTTATTTATTCTATTTTTTGGGGGGGATTTATCATCTTTATTGTTATGGTTTTGTTTTTATATAATTTTTAAAAAAATTTTTTTGGGTGGGTTAATGGGAAAAGGGGTATAAAGTTTATTCCCCATTTTATAGTCTTATTTTTATTTTACCAAGGCCCTTTTTTAAAAGGTTGGGTAACTCCCGTTTTTAACAGGGGGCCTTTTTTTTTGATTGGGGTTTTTTTAAAAAAAATTTTGAACCCTTTTTACAGGGTTTTCCTTTTAATTTTTGCACAATTTTAAAAGGCCCTGGTTGGGGGTTAAAATCCCCTTCCCGGGGGCGGGTTTGATTTCCCGGGGGGGAAAATTGGACCACCCCAATGGAAAAAATTGGACCAGTCCTGGTGGGGCCGGGGGGGGGTTCCCTGGGGTTAAAACCTGGGTGGCCTTTTTTTAAACCCCCCGGGGTTAAAAATCCCAACGAAATCTTATCTTTTTTTTTATCCTTTTCTTTTTCAAAACCGTTCGGGGGGTATTGGGAAAAGACTATCGAAATAGACGATTTTTTGAAAAACAATTTTCCCCTTTAAAAAATGGGAAATACAAATTTAAAAAGTTTTCCCGACACCCAGAAAATATTTTAAAAAAAAAAAAAATTTTTATGAAAAAATAAATGTTAGTTTAAACCCCCAAAAAATTTCCCAAAGGGCCCTGATGAAAAGAAAAAAATTAACAGCTAAAAATTACCCCATTTGTGATTTTTTCTTAGTGTTTTGGAAGACTGGAGGAGGAGAGGGGGATTGGATTAGTTACTGTTTGGAAGGGGAATCCCCTTCTATCAACACCTGAGGTACCAAGTCCTTTTCTGGGGTTTCATAATTCTCTTTTCTGTTTCTTAATGCCACTAGGACCAGCTTGAGAGTCACTGGAGTCCTGTCTTGCAAAAAAGTTGTCCAGAGAGCTCTGTTTATAGTGTCTCTTTAAAACTTCCCTAAAATGGGCTAAGACTCTGTCACTGTACAAGTTGCTGATATGGCTTGCAACATCCTTCTCAGGGTAATGTTTCTCCATAAATCTTTCCATCCTACCCCACATTTCAAAAATCTCCTTAATTTCTGAAGAAGGCACCTTCTTCCATCTCTCTTCCTCCTCCTCTGCAGCAAGATTCTGAGCTGCAATCTGTTGCTGTTCCTGCTGAAGCTCTTGCAGCTCCTCAGTGGTTAGCTTTTCATTGTGATCCTCCACCAACTCTTCCACATCCTCCAAACTCACATCCAACCCCATGGAACTCCCTAATGCCACAATAGAGTTCATAACTGACATAGGCTCATCAGGGTCAGCCATAAACCCTTCAAAATCCCTCTTGTGGACACAACCTGGCCACAATTTTCTCTAAGCAGAGTTCGAAGTCCTGGTAGTCACTCCCTCCCAAGCCTTACCTATAAGGCTTATGCAATGGAGGATACTGAAGTGTTCTTTCCAAAACTCTCTAAGGGTCAAGTGAGTGTCTGAGGTCACATTAAAGCACCTTTGAAACATTGCTTTGGTGTAGAATTTTTTAAAGTTTAAAATGACCTGCTGGTCCATGGGCTGGAGGAAAGGAGTGGTATTTGGGGGCAAGAACTTTACTGTGATGAACCCAAACTCTGCAGAATTAGGTCATCTAAGTTTGGAGGATGAGCAGGTGCATTGTCCATTACTATGAGGCACTTGAGATCCAATTTCTTTACCAGTATGTATTTCTTCACACTAGGGCCAAACACTTCATTGAACCACTAGAGGAAAATTTCCCTCATGACCCATGCCTTATTATTAGATCTCCAAAACACACAAAATTTACTCTTCATAACATTGTTTTTCCTGAACACTCTGAGATTTTCAGAATGGTACACTAGTAACGGCTTCACTTTGAAATCTCCACTAGCATTAGCACAGAACATGAGCATCAGCGTGTCTTTCATAGGCTTGTCCTGGCAGTCCCTTTTCCTCCTGAGTAATGTAGGTCCTCTTTGGCATTTTCTTCCAAAAGAGGCCTGTTTCATCACAATTGAACACTTGTTCAGGTTTCAGTCCTTCAGCCTCTATGTACTCCTTGAATTCACTTACGAATTTTGTAGCTGCAATTTTATCCGAACTGGCAGCCTCACCATGCCTTATCACACTGTGTATGCCACTACAGTTCTTAAATCTCTCAAACCAACCTTTGCTGGCCTTAAATTCACAAATATCAGTACTCATTGCAGGCAATTTCTTTACCAGATCGTCATGCAACTGCCTAGCCTTTTCACAAATAATCGACGTCATAAGACTATCTCCTGCTAATTGTTTCTCGTTTATCACACCAATAATAATTTCTCAACATCTTCGAGTACTGGTGATCTCATTTTTGTCAGCATATTTACCCCCTTTGCAACAACAGCTTCTTGATTTCCTTTTTCTTGGCCACAATGGAAGATATGGTTGTACGGGATTTGTTATACATCCTGGCCAGTTCGGCCACACGAATACAACTTTCATATTGTTCAATGATGTTTTTCTTAAATTCAATTGTATTTCTCACCTTCTTTACCAAAGGCTTGGCACTAGGAGCTTTCTTTGGAGCCATGGTAGCTTATTTAGCACTTGCAAGCACTAAAATGAATGGAATACAGTGGACCCACGACGAGCAATGGCATCGATTAATGATAAATCCGAGTAGCGATACATTTTAAGGCAAAAAATTTGCCTTGACTAGCGCTTAAAAACCCGACCAATGCTATTCGTTCCATTTGAGATGTGTCCACTTTGGCCTGAGCATGCCTCACTTGTCCCATGGGTGCCAGTGTTTACAAGCCAGCCAGCCACCGCAGTCGCTTCCAAACATACAACTGGAACATTTCATATTTTCACAGCCTTTGTAGTGATTGCACCTGCAAAATAAGTCACCATGGGCCCCAAGAAAGCTTCTAGTGCCAACCCTACAGCAAAAAGGGTGAGAAATTTTCTATGGAGGGTGAAGAAAGAGATCATTGCTAAGTATGAAAGTGGAGTGTGTATCTCTGAGCTGGTCAGGTTGTATAGTAAACCCCAATCAACCATCACTACTATTGTGGGCAAGAAAA
>NC_069452.1:34901698-34921232 GCF_026875155.1 Cherax quadricarinatus | reverse complement strand
GCACACTTCCACACACCCTCTCTAAATCCCCTAATCCTACCCTTCCCCGCCAATACTTTTCGTACCACGTATCCGCAAACAACCCCATCCCATCCTGTAGTGTGGATTACCTGACCCGCCCTATACCCACCCACCGACTCAAGAACCTCCAAACATGGAATAGCTGTTGCCTGCCGACGTTGTTTTTGTCTGCGCAACACACACGAAGACGGCCTATCTCCCCCATAACACCTCCTCCACCCCCGCCATTACTCTCACCGCTTGGAACCGCTCGTCCTGAATTTCCCGCAACCGCTCTTTAAGTATCATAATGTTGTCCATCGGATAGACACCCTCTACTGTCCCTTTTACATAACAACCTCGTAACCTGTCCTCCAAATAATTAATCAACCCAAATTTTAAAGAATTAATCCTTTTCCCCTCCCGCACGTAATAATGCCGAATCCGGTCCTTAGCCACACCATCCCACCACGTCACCACGTCCTCCACACCTTGTACCTCCTCAGTTAATCTCTCCCACAGCTCCCGAAAACCCCCCAACCCCTCCTCATCTTCCAACAGACTCGTATTTAATTTCCAATATCCCCTAGAGATACAAGCTAGAGAATCCCACTCTACTTCTACGACAACCGCCCTATGATCTGAAAAAGCTAGGTCAATAGTACGGACAGACTTTGACACTACCTTATGAGATATATACAACCTGTCTAACCTAGCCGCGTAACCTCGCCTCACGAAAGTATGCTCCACCTCTCACGCTCCCCCACCTACCACATCCCTCAACTGAACGTCCACCAATAGATTGCGTAATGCTGTCAACATATGCCCGCCCCTCGAGGTTCCACATCCGCTCTCCTGATCACACAATTCCAGTCCCCACCTACGATGGCCACCTCAGGTAAACCACGGAAAGCAAAAACTAGATCATCACACACAAAATCCCTCTTTACTTTCATATCATTTTCAGCTGGTGCATACACACTTACAAAGGTTACCCTCTGCCCCATCCACCACCCATCCACACGCAACACCCTCCCCCCCCACCCCCTTCACGTCTTTGCAACACAAACGGGCTCGCCTCCTTTATCAATAAACCCACACCACCTTTCAAACGTGCCGATGGCAGAGTCAACACCGTATACCCTTCCACCTCGAGCACTTTACCCTCCCTGAAATTATGCTCCTGTAGAAAGACTACGTCCACTCTGTATCGATGTAAGAACATACGAAAGCATTCCCTCTTCATACCAGTACACAGTCCATTCACATTCACAGTCATGCATTTAAGGCCTTTCTAAAGCTTCCAATCCTTTCTCCTCTCACCCTTCCCAGGGCCTCTTGCCCCAGGGTCAACATGTGGTTTGTCACCATCCACCCCCCCCCTTTTCGATGCCTCTTATCCTGGCTGTCACGAAAATATACATCCCTCCTCCCAGACCTCTGCGCGGGTGTCAGGACATCATCTGAGTCTGACGCAGCCGCCCTCTTCCTCGTGACACTCTCTACCGCCATACTGTCTTCCGAAGATTCCTCACAGTGAATATCAACCTCTACTGTGACCTGTCGCACAGAGCTCGGTGACTCCTCTCTGTGCCTGCAGTTGTCCTCCGTCCTTCTCGTGCCTGTCCCTCCACACTCTCCTTTCAACTCAGGCACCATTTCACGGACCAAGCCATTATCCTCGCCCGAAGAAGGTAAATTTTTTAATACCTCGTCGAGCTCCTCCTCCAGCTCTTGCACCTCCTGCTGAATTAGCACGTCCTCCCCCGTCACCGGCAAAGTGGCCATTTTTGGCTCCACACAACTCGTGCCACGCCCATCATGCACCACAAGAGACTCTTCCACAATGTCACTCCACAAACGGCCATCTCCTCGATTTCCTTTGGAATTCTCCTCCACGACATCCACACCTGTAACTGGTGCTCCACCTGTTTGCGCCGGCGCCCTCCACTGCCTCCCACATGTCGCTGCCATATGGTCATACTCCCCACACAACCTGCATGTCCGTCGCTGCCCAGCATACACCACTAGAATCTGGGTCCTAAACTCCGGCATCACGACGTATGACGGAATCGGGTGCCTCAGTGTCATTTTGAGGGAGAATGTACCCTCCGGACGTCCCATGTACGCACCTGCCGCCCACTTGCCTTGGGTTGCCAGATGCACGGTACCATAAGCAGCAAACACCTTCCGTAAGTCCTCCTCGTCAGCCTCGAAGGGGACATTTCGCAACTTCACCCACGTATAGTGGCGAGAGACGTCTATGAGTCGCACTTTGACAGCTGGAGTTACATCAATACTCACATGCTCAAATTTCGTCACCAACGACTCGTACACAGCCGTCGAATTTAACTTGACGAATAGACGATAGGCCCCATTCAGGGCCACACCATAAACCTCATCATCCTGCACTCCGTACGTTTCCCGGATGATTGCCGGAAGTAACACCTGCGCCGTAGAGGGGGAAATCGCCCCACGAAGCAGCTCAACGCCGACAGTGTTTATCCTACGTCGGATACTCAGCGCCATATTGTTGCTATGAGAGCTCTCCTGACAAACAGCAGAGGGGTGCTGTGCACAACCTCACTCCACCGCAGTCAGGCAGCTAATGAAAAAATACACACTGAACGTTTATCTTTGTACTGACACAAACTGTTAGTTAGTTTAATATGTTTATTATGCACCCCATACCCATCCTGTGGGCGGTAGTCACCACATACCCATCCTGTGGGCGGTAGTCACCACATACCCATCCTGTGGGCGGTAGTCACCACATACCCATCCTGTGGGCGGTAGTCACCCCATACCCATCCTGTGGGCGGTAGTCACCCCATACCCATCCTGTGGGCGGTAGTCACCACATACCCATCCTGTGGGCGGTAGTCACCACATACCCATCCTGTGGGCGGTAGTCACCACATACCCATCCTGTGGGCGGTAGTCCACCACATAACCCATCCTGTGGGCGGTAGTCAACCCATACCCATCCTGTGGGCGGTAGTCACCCCATACCCATCCTGTGGGCGGTAGTCACCCCATACCCATCCTGTTGGCGGTAGTCACCCCATACCCATCCTGTGGGCGGTAGTCACCCCATACCCATCCTGTGGGCGGTAGTCACCCCATACCCATCCTGTGGGCGGTAGTCACCCCATACCCATCCTGTGGGCGGTAGTCACCCCATACCCATCCTGTGGGCGGTAGTCACCCCATACCCATCCTGTGGGCGGTAGTCACCACATACCCATCCTGTTGGCGGTAGTCACCCCATACCCATCCTGTTGGCGGTAGTCACCCCATACCCATCCTGTGGACGGTAGTCACCCCATACCCATCCTGTGGGCGGTAGTCACCACATACCCATCCTGTGGGCGGTAGTCACCCCATACCCATCCTGTGGGCGGTAGTCACCCCATACCCATCCTGTTGGCGGTAGTCACCCCATACCCATCCTGTGGGCGGTAGTCACCACATACCCATCCTGTGGGCGGTAGTCACCCCATACCCATCCTGTTGGCGGTAGTCACCCCATACCCATCCTGTGGACGGTAGTCACGCCATACCCATCCTGTGGGCGGTAGTCACCCCATACCCATCCTGTGGGCGGTAGTCACCACATACCCATCCTGTGGGCGGTAGTCACCCCATACCCATCCTGTGGGCGGTAGTCACCCCATACCCATCCTGTTGGCGGTAGTCACCCCATACCCATCCTGTGGGCGGTAGTCACCCCCATACCCATCCTGTGGGCGGTAGTCCACCCCATACCCATCCTGTGGGCGGTAGTCAACCCCATACCCATCCTGTGGGCAGTAGTCACCCCATACCCATCCTGTGGGCGGTAGTCACCCCATACCCATCCTGTGGGCGGTATGTCACCACATACCCATCCTGTGGGCGGTAGTCACCCCATACCCATCCTGTGGGCGGTAGTCACCCATACCCATCCTGTGGGCGGTAGTTAACCCCATACCCATCCTGTGGGCGGTAGTCACCCCATACCCATCCTGTGGGCGGTAGTCAAAAGATTACAGAGGTACATAATTGGTCCAGGGACTGGACTCCAAAGTTTTGATAGCTGAGCAAGTTACAGAGGTAATGAATTCACAATTTACAAAGGTAATGAACTCACAATTTACAAAGGTAATGAACTCCAGGTAGGTCTAGTCACAATCATGACAAGTTACAAAGGTATTTACAGATTACAGAGGTACACAATGGGTCCAGGGACCGGGCTCCAAAGTTTTGATGGCTGAACTAGTTTTTTTTTTTTTTTTTTTTTTATATTTTATTTAAAACATGACATTACAAAATATAATATGTAAAACTCATTTAAGTCTATAAATTAACACAATCCTCCCTACAGCTAATATTACACACCACACTTACAACTCCGTGTGGGTTCACCCCCCCCCCTCCCTGCTCCTTCATCCTATCACTTAACACAAACCTGTTGGAGCTACCCAACAGAATTACATGATATGAACAACACTTTTATATACACATCCCTCGAAATGGTACTTAATAATCGACTACAGACCATGCAGTTCATTGCACTGAACATATTATACAGACATATTACCCCCCCCCCCCGTGGTTATCCAACCACCCCACTATTTACAACCTAACATACTATAAACAATGAATGTTACCTAATCAAGTCACACAGCAATGATCAAAACATTATTTATGTAATTGTCCTAATGGTTCAGTTACATAACAATATGTAATTACACAACAATGGTGATATAGAAAAGTCACAAAGCCCATACAAAATTACTATAAAACCATAAGAATAAACTTAGTCCAAAATCCCAACACAGTAAGCCTCTACACATTTAAACATGCAATTCCAGTGTTAAAACAATAACACAGCTTCAACTATGACATTCAAGCTCTATACAGCTTACATGGACATTACATAGTGCTATTGACAACATACAATACAACATAAAATAACCATGACATAAGTAACACATAAATACTGTGCCTAGCACGCACCTAACCACAAAAACCTATAACACCACTGTTGCCCAACTTTATTTACACCATCTGATGTGCATTAACCTCTTTACTCTCAAAACAAAACTGAAAATTGCAGAACACCAGTGACGAACAATAATGCACAGACATTAATACAAACATATCACATCATATCTCTGGACACCGTGCATGATCACAGCATCAACACTATGCAGTGCAAGGCACCTAGAAAATAAGTTGGAACAAATACATGCAATTATTATAGCAAATCTCCAAATTACAATGTCATTACCGTAAATCAATATTACCACACACAATATGTATAATAAGTGTAAAGTCCAGTCACACAAAAACTGGCCAGCTCCACAGGTGCTAGCACCCGTGGTCCACATATTATTCACTCACGCATCACTCATCCAACACTCTCGCAAACATTTTGTTATCCAGTTACCAGGGAGGCAACCCTGTTTTCACCCCTGACTTCCCTACCCCAGCAACACTTTCCAATCATACCCTCCCCTCCCTCGTATATTACAAGTCTAATAAAACCTGTAACGTAAGTTGCCTATATCCCTCTGAAAAATCCTTCACCCACCTCCTCCCATAAATTTCCTTATTTCTACATACCGTTTTATAGAACGTTAACGCTAACACCCTCCTCTTCACCTCAGTAACCTGTTTCCCCCGCAATCCCCACACTATATAGATATAATCTGCCATAATGTATCCCACAGCTCTGATTACACGTTCCTCCCAACCCCCCCACGTCGAGACTTAATGCTCTCAATACAGAAATTCCTTTACCTCCTATCCTATTTATCACCCTATTTAACCACCCCTTGACACTCCTCAGTCCATCACAAAAATATACTACATGAAAAGCCGACTCCTCCCCACCACATATCCCACACTTCCCCCCGTCAACGACTCGTCTATCTCGTAGAACCACACCCGACGGTAAAATGCTGTGCAGAAAACGATACATTACATCCCGAACACGAGGTTGCAACCTCATCCTACTCAACCTATTCCATATACTTCCCCATGCATACATGGGGAAAATTCCCTCTACAGGCGCTACAACAGTCCCGGCTAACAATCTACACAACCTACCTATTTTAACCTTTGCTGGCTCTCGATCCCACGCCAGAGCCCTCAACACAGTTTCACACTCATGCAACTCAACTCCTGTATACATCCGTTGCAATCTGTTATGGATCCTGGCCAAACCTCCCCCACCCACACTTTCCCTCATCACCTTCCTTTTAATGAAGACACATTTGACCCTCCGCTTTAAGTCCAGCAATCCCAGCCCCCCCTTACTTACAGGTAACATTACCACATCCCTCTTAATCCAATCACAGCTCGAACCCCACAAGAATTTAAAACCTTCCTAAGTATGTTCGTTATTGCTGGCCCAGTTAATGGGAACACGGCTGCCACGTGCCATACTTTGCTATACAGTAAGATATTAATAACAATGGCACGCTGCACAAGGGTCAAATGATAAGGTCGCAATGCACCCAAGCGTCCCTGAATCCTTTCTACCATCCTAAGCGAGTTTTCCATGCGTGCCACAGGTAGATCGTCTGCATAAATAAGACCGCAGATTTTTAACGAATTCACCTGCCTCCTCACAACTGCACTACCCCAATCAACCCTACCCGCCCAAGCTCCTAACCCCATGACCATGGATTTATCTGAATTTACCCTCATACCAGTTGCCCCTGCGAACATTTGTACTACCACGTCTAATGTGTCCATTGACATCCCCTCCCTGATCAGAACAGTTGTATCATCCACATACCCAATTAAAACTGGCCAAACCCTCGCAACCTCACACCCTGGTCCCACTACGTGACACATACGCTGCTCCATCAATCTATAAAAGGGGTCCTGTACGCACGCAAACAATAATTGTGACATAGGACACCCCTGCCTAAGTCCCCTACCCATTACAATCTTCCCACCCAATCGACCATTAATCTGTACCCTCGCCATTGCACCTTCATACAACGCCTCAACCCAGCCCACTATTTCTTCCCCAAACCCCTGACCCCTGAGGATGGCTTTCAATGCTTTCCGATCCACTCTATCGTATGCCCCTTGCCAATCGAGCGCCACCAAACCTCCCTCCCTCCCCCCCCTTTTGCCTCCACGAAATCCCTAAGTAACCCATGCCCCTCCACCATAGACCTCCCTGGCAAACCAAACTGAGTTTTTGATACTACCCGCCCCACCACACACTTGACCCGATTTCACAAAATCTTCACAAACAATTTATAATCTGCGCATAACAACGAGATCGCCCAGTAATCCCAAAGCGTATGCTGCCCCTTACCCTTCGGTACCAATACAACGACAGCCATTGCCTGCTTCTCACCCAGCTCACCTCTCTCCTTCATGCAATTTAATAACCTAACCAGAAAATGCCTCAATAATTCCCAATGCTGCTGATAAAACTCTGCCGGGAGTCCATCAATTCCCGGTGCTTTGCCCTTTCGCATTCCACTTAAAGCCCTCCATATTTCCCCCTCAGTTATTTCCCCACCCAGTGCTTCCCTAACCCCTTTTTACGCAATGCCCATCCCACACTCCCACACACCTTTTTCAAAAAACCCCATCCTCTACCCCTTCTCTTTGCCATACTTCTCATACCACTTGTCACAAACCCCCCCTTTCCCTTTCCCTTTACTTGTATGCCCTTTGCCCCTCCCTGTACCCTCCTATCGTTTTCATAAACCTCCAACCATGGAATAGTCATTCCCTTTCTGTTTTTTTGTTTTTTTGCCTACGAAAATACGCACGTGAAGGCCCAAATCGCCCCCAAAAACCCTCTTCCACCCCCGCCTTTACCCGCAACGTTTGGGAACCTCTAAATCCTGTACCTCACGCAGCCTCCCTTTAATTGCAAAAATTTTCATCCTTTGGGATAAGTCCCGCCACCCCCCCCCCCTCGCATAACAACCCCGTAATCTATCCCCCAAATATTTAGCAAGCCCATATTTTAAAAAAATTAAATTACTTTTTCCCCCCCTTTACGAAATATTGCTTAATCCGTTCTTTAGCCAAACCATCCCACCACCCCACCACATCCTCTCCCCCATTTATCTCTGCACATAACCCCCCCACGCGTTGCAAACCCCTCAAACCCCCCCCCTCTTCATTAGGCCTGAGGGGGTTTAGGGGAGAGGACGTGGGTTTTGAGTAAAAGTCCTGGGCCCCTTTTTCAAAACAAACTGCTTATCTCACCCAACTGATAACCATCATCCCAACAAATATCGTTGGACGCAGCGAATTGCTTCGGAAAATTTTATGTGGAACTGTGACTAGTGAAAACCCTTAGTGAAACACAAACATGTGATTTAAAAGGGGCTGTGGGAGGCTACACCCTTACTCCACCTCGCCTGTCTCCCCCCCCTTTCCTCGTTTTGGGAACCCAAAAGGCTTTCGCCTCTATTTATTTATGGCTAGAGGCGGTTTTTGAAAGACCACATAAATGTTTTGATTGCCCGTGTCAGTCCTCCCGTGCCCAACTCCACTCATTTTTTAAAGTATGTCCCCCTGTGTGCCTACCTGCCTGCTAAAAACAAATACCAATTTGGTTGACAGGGGCTTAGCAACCCACATTCAACCCAGGCTTGAAACCCAGCTTTTTGAAGGCCCAAAAGTCTACAAACTTCTAAGTGTTGCGGGCAAAACCCAGTTTTTTCCTGCAGTGGCTTATTTAAAGAACAATTTGACGACATTCCCGTATTTAAACTTTTTGAGGGGAAACATCCCAAGGGGTTTTGCCGAAAAACGTTTAAGTTTGTGCGGGTAGTGAAAAAGTGCTGCAGTTTTGGGTTGTGGCTTTTTTTGACGGGGTGGTTTTCCGCTGATTTGGGGACGTTGTGGGGGGCCCAAACAGTACCTACGAAAGGCTTAAATGATTGGGGAAATTTCCCTGCCTGCGGGGTGCCTTGAAAATGGCACTAAAAAGACCCGCATGCCCCCTTACACCCATATTTGGCGTGTTTTCTATTTGGGGTTTAAATGCCCCCCTTCCCTCGATTTTTCCTATTCCCCGGGAAACCCCTTTAACTCGTCGCCATTATCTACAAAATGGGAAAAGGGGCAATTTTTAGCGGGTTTCCCAGGCTAAACACGTTTCCAAGCCGCCATTGAAGGCCAATTTACAGAATGCCTTTGTAAAACGTTCTCATTTTTCCGGCCGAACCTTCGGTTTTTGTGAGAACTAGTTTTTAAGTAGTGAAATTTGTCTTTTCTTCCAAGAAAACTTCTAGATGATTAAAAGTGTTGCGGGTCGGGATAATTAAAAAAGTAGTACATGTTGGGAACTCTCGAGACAAACTGGGGGCCCCAGTGAAGGGACCTTGAAAATCGAAACTGCGACCCGCAGGCCACTACACCCAAAATTGCCTGTGGTCAAAGCGGGGTGAAATCCCTTTCCCCTTGTCCCTTCTCTCTTATGGAAAAAGGCGGTTTCACTGACCCAAAATTTAAAGACTAACTTTTTCCCATCTAAAAACAGCTAAACTAAAAGTGACCAAATGGATGTGAACGAAGTAAATGATGGTGAAGGCAAAATTCTACGTTTTAGAAGAAAGGGGAAACTTTAAAAAAAAGAAAAAGGAAATTTAAAAGGAGATTTTGCTGCAAGAAACAACGAGAGCAACAAAAACCCAAATTGCAGAACGGTTGGGTTTTTGGGATTTCCCTGCAACATGATTTTTTGGGGTCAAGTTTAGAGGGTTTTTTACAAAAGCTTCGCTAAAAACCCAAAAAAAAACCTTGGGATTCGCTTTCGTCATAAATGAGGATAATTACTTTTTTGTTAAAAAACGCCCCCAACCCTTTCAAGAAAAACTTCTTACTATAAATATGCTAACACCAACTCCAAGCTGCCCCACCAAGATCACCAAAAGTATTTAATTGTTATCCACAATGCCCAATAAGTACATGGATAAAAAATTTTCCTTTTTGCCCAGATAAAAGTTCCCAAACCCTCTCGATTTCCCAAAATTGATCGGATTTTTGGCTGAGTGGATTGGTAAAGGGACCCTCCATCATATTTCTACTTTTTGGCAGCGCTTAACAGGATTTAAACAAAATAGCCTTTTTACAAACCACCCTCCCCGGGGTAGATGCAAAAGGGTGTCAGCGCTGGGGTCACATTGTTTTGGAAACCCCAGCCAATCACACTGGTGTCCCAGGGGGTCCCAAGGCCCATCCTTCTCCCCAGTGCTATGAATAAATCAAGAAACACCAAAACCGTTGCATTAAATGTATAAATTTTGTAAGATTTCCGGGAGCCCAAAAGTTTCCCCTCTGACTGCAGAGGAAAGCGCCCACATCCCCCCGCAGAAGCTCCCGCCCCCCAAAAAAAAACCCATCACCCCCCATGAGGGGCAAAGGCCAAACCCAGATCTTAAAGTCTGAATACTAAACCCCTTGGGCCTGAACTCAGACAATAGGGTTTTGAGCGAGTCACTCTGGGAGTACAAAACCAGAGCACGATCACGTCTGCTATCAACACTAGTAATGCTGCGGGTGTTACACCATCTTTTTGGGCTGAGTCAGCTTTTCACCCGGGCCACCTGCCCTCAGCTGATCGGCTTCATATTTCCCCTGATAAACGCAATCTTGCTGGGGGGGTACACAACATGCAGTGCGCAAAAAAACAAAAGGGAAAGCAAAAAAATTTGGTGTTTGAAACAAAAACTTGAGCACCACGGGGAAAAAACTTACAAAAGGTTTGGGAAAAATGATTACATAACCCACAGAATTAAACCTTTAAATAAAAATGAGTTTTGGAATGATGGACAAACTGATGATTGCAGTGGGTTAATAATAAAACAAAAACGATGAATCTGATAGTGGTGTTTACAATCACAGTGAAGAGATAAGGGCATTTAAAGGGCCCATCATGAAGCCCCAACCTAAAATAGTTAATTTTTTTTTGATAGATACTGAGGGGGAGATGCCCCCCGGTTTTTTGATAATGGTGTTTTATCACGGGTAATAATGATGAGGGAATGATCATGGGGATGATAGTATGAGTGTAATAAAAGCGGAGATTTTGGGGTGCGAGGGATATTTCCCCCCTTTCCAAAAAACATTCACAGACAAAAAAAGCGCAGTGACCTCTGTGTAAAAAAGCCCTCCAAGAGGCCCTCACAAATTTGGAAGGGGCACTTGGGGAGACTAAAGGGATAAGGAAATACGAAATTGATTTGATTATTTTCTTTTTTGGTTATTTATTAATTTTTTTTTCTTTTTTGCTGAGAAATTAAAAACCTACCCCTGGCCCTTTTAAAAGGAACCAAACTCTTTATAAACAAATCCTTTTTAAAATTGGAATATTGCGTCATTTTAGAAAAAAAATTTTCGGGACCTGCATCATAAAGAACCACTGAATCCATTGATATTGGGGTGTCCAAGAGGGGCGAGCCCCTGAAAAACCCCAACCCCCTAAATTGCCATCTTTTTGTTGCATAAAAAACCTCAAATCAACTAATTTTTGGTTTTTCATATATTAAAAAACCCTTTCCCCCATAAAACTTCTTGCCCCAAAAAAAACAAGGGGCTACAGTATCACGGTGTTAGGATTTATTTTTGGGAACTCTGCTCTAAAACATTTTTTAATTTTGAAACGCCCCTTTGCTGATAATTTTTAATTACGGGAGCTCCCAACTTGTGCTCAGTCTGAACCTACCTCATTTTTGGGTTTGATTAAAATGCAAAACACAAAACTTTGGGAAAAACTCCAGTTTGGTAATCGTAAGGGGCGATCAACTTTTTTCCCACTCTTAAACAGCCCTGAAAGGTGCAAATTGGGGTTTGCCCTTTGGGAACCCCCCACAAAAACTATGGAGATTTTCCTTGATCTGGGGCCCTTGGGCCCTTCAACTTTTACTTCTGCCAGCTGTGAGTCTTCCATTGTAACAGATATCTCTGATCTTTTCCCCAAGGGCCAACCCTCTAGATATTGGTAATACTATTCCCCCTGGGGGGATTTTCCCAAACAAACGTCTTAATGTTTCCCCTGAAAAAACAAAAATGATTTGTTGCACTTTTTGATTGACTGGTATAATTCCTATGATTTGACCTCTGTCAGCCCTTTTAAACAATGCCCCTTGTGACATTTTCCCAGAACTTCTTAGACCCGGCCTCTGAAACCCCCTTTACTACCCCCAAAAATCCAAATGACTTCCATAAAAAATCATAAGTCTTTATAAAAATCATACCTAATTTCAATGATTCTAAACTTCGAAAAATTGAAACTTTAAAACTCGCAGACTGGCCTAGCCTTTAGAAACCATCGTAAACCCCCGAAATGCTGAGGGCCCCCTTTCCCAAACCCGCCCCTTGCCTGCTGGGCCCGAAGAAACGTATGACCCGAGCCCGCGGGAAAGAGAAATGGGGCAAATTTTTTCAATGGGGCCCCAATGCTCACACCCCCTTAGCCGGGATTTGGGGGGGACATAAATAGAATTTAAAGGGGAACAGAACTGGGGCCCGATCGCGCACCCCATCCCTTGCATAGGGCGAATGAGTTTTGTCAGTGCTTGGGCTGGGTACATCTACCCATGAAAAGTCTTTCCCCGTACCACACAGGGGGAAATTAATGGGCAAATATGATGCAAGGGAGAGACTTGTTTTCTTTAAAGCTCAAACAAGGCAGATGACGGAAAAATTTTCCCTTTCCCCTAAAATTTTGAACTTATGCAGCACTAAATAAGGGGAAAATCCACGTCGGCCTGGGGAGGATGGAAATTAAATTAAAAACATACATACTCAAATTGGGTGGTCGAGTAAACCCGGGAATCCTTTACTTGAATATATAACATGATTAGGGCACGGGGGGCTCCCAAAAAAAAAGGACCAATAACCCCATTATTCCCCTTCCAAAAACCCAAACAAAAAAAACTCCCTTTCGCCCAATATCCCTTAAATAAAATGCTTGGGGGTAAAACATTTGAAAGGATATTCTTTAAACGGGCTTATGCCCCAGAATTTAAAGGGAAATTTTTGTCACCCCGGTTGCATTGGGTTCATGCATGGGAAAGGGGTGTGCATCAATTTCATTACCCCCCCCTTTTTTCACTCTGCCACTACCCGCTCATACACTTTCGTTTCCCTTGGGCCTTAAATTTCCCCTTTTGATGTAGCCAACAGACATGTAAAACATTATGAACTTCCAGAAAAGGAGTTGGGGGGATTGGGTTCTCCACTGGGTTAAAAATTTCCTGTCCCAAAAGAAAGTCGTCCCTTTTGTTTTCCCGGGACATAAAAAGTGTAACTAAAAAATTTTGAATTAGGGAAATCCACAGGGAGGGGTCTTATTTCCCCCCTTTTCAACATTTTGATTAATGCCTTACTTAAAGCCCCTCCTACCCGCCCCATCATTATATGGTTATTTTTTTTTTATGACATAATGATTCACACTACCATTCTCCAACAAAACCCAAAAAAATTCTTAATTTTATGTTTTTTGCCCCATTCAGGAAACCTGGGGTTAAAAAATCTCAGGGATAAAACAAAGATCTCAACAGGCCCTCCCCCCTGGCAGAGAGGGACAGTTCGTCAGATCCAGTTTTCAGATGGGTTCTTCTAGAATATGTAAGCAGATACGGTATCTAGGGGTTTGAGGTTTCCACTACTTGGGCCTTTGTAACGAGACTTTTGGGCGCCCCAAAAAAAAGAAAGGCTGAAAAGGGATTAGAGTTTTGGCAGGTTTTCCCTCCCAGGTATGGTGGGTTTAAAGTTAAAATTTTGAAAAAGATGTATCTTGCTTTTATTAGAACATTTGGGTTTATTATGCAAACGCCACTAATGCACTCGTGGTCTGAAAGGGGAAACTTGGGGGGGGGGTGGAAAAACTGCAAAACGAAGGGAAAAGAGGATCAAACCCCAGGATGCCCTCGTCTGCCAAAAATTTTAAAAAATCGGAAAAAAAATTTTAAAATTTCCCCAAACATTAGAGATCGTGTTACTGAAAGAAATATCCTTTTTTGGGGTCCCAAAATGCTTAGGCCCAGCCCATTCAAAACCCCTGCACAGAAGCCCTCCAAACTTTTTCCCCACCTGGGGAACATCCTTCCAGATGGATCGAAAAAACTGGAACCGACCTCCGCATGAACCAGCTAAAATGAAAAAATATCAAGTTGGACAACAAAAGACATTTCCCCCCGCTCCATGGGATATTACCCATTCCAAACTACCATTTCCCCCATTTCCCCCCAAAACCCCTTCTTTTAAAAAAAAAAAAACAAAAAAAAAAAACCAAAGCTTTTGTCTTGAAGCCAAAAAATGATGCCTTAAGCTGTATTGAAACTTAGTCCCCACAGAACAAACTTTTACCAAATTATTTACGTCGATGGTTCTGTTCACCAGTCCCCCTGGTGCAGCGGGAAATGCGCTGTTGTCACCAAATGATGGCTCTCATAAAAAAAATTGGAGAAAAGCATCACTAACTGGGCCTCTACCCTTCAACAGAACTGTTTTGCCATACCCCTTGCACTCAATGTGTCCATGTATCAAAAGGGTTTAACCCCTTTAATTGGGAACTGGGTTTTCTGGGCCCTCCATAAATGCTCTCAATTCATTAATTTTAAATTTTTGGCAGCTTTTTGTCAGAAGGGCCCGACACGTATGGGAAGAAAGTGGACAGTGGGGTCCCGATTCACCCTGCTGGGGGATTCCATCTCCAAATTTGGGCTTCAGATGCAAAATAAACTGATAATTTGGGTTTAAACTGTAGCTTTCAAAGAGGGGGGGAGATTTCAATCTTTGGGGGTTTTCATTTAGCATTTGAGAACAAAAATACAAAAGAACTTCAAATGAACTTTATTGACTTAAGACTTAGGGAGATTGGGCACAATCAGGCCCTCTATCACCCTTCCACATGCAGGAGGACCACATGTCTAGGTGCATCCAACAAGATAAGCAACCTTGGGGTGGCACTACCCGCCCGGCTCCGGGTGGGGGTTTCAAGTATCCCTTTTGGGAGGTTTAAACCCCCACCACCAGATTGACCAAACGAAATGTAAACTTTTCCAGATGGACATTTTCACCATTGCGTCATTGTACTGGAGGTGATAAAAATTTAAAGAATTTAGAAAAAACTCCCTCAGAAGTGTTCAAGAAATGGCTAAGTATTTTATCCACATGGTATATTGCAGACCATTCGGGAAAAATTTAAAAAAAAACCCGGGTTTTTCTAGCTTAAAAAAAAGCATTACCCCATGTTGCATGTGGTTTTTTTTTGTGTGTGTGTGGGTGGTTTTGTTGTGGTGTGGGGGGTGAGGGTGTGTGTGTGTGTTGTGTGTGTGTGGTGTGGTTTTGTGTGTGTTTTGTGTGAGCGGCGTGTGTGTGGGTTTTGTGTGAGGGGGTTTTGTGCGGGTGGTTTGTGAGGTTTTGTGTTGGGGTGGGGGTGTGTGGGGTGTGTGCGTGTGTGGGGGGTGGTTTTGCTGTGTGGGTGTGTGTTTCGTGTGTGGGTTGGGTGGGTGTGGGGGGTGGTGTGGGTGTGTGTGTGTGGGTGTGTGGGGAGGGGGGGTGGTGGGTGTTGTGTGAGGGGTGTGTTTGTGGGTGTTGGGGTGTGGTGGGGTGGGGTGTGTGGTGTGGGGGGTGCGTCCTTGTGTGTATGCATAAAATTTGTACGCTCGTGTGCACATGGGCCCTGCGTGCGCCCTCGTTTTTGTATGTGCGCGCGCGCGCCAGTGGGGGTTTTATGATCCCCTTTAAAATTTGTATTTTAACTCATTACAAATTTTGAAACCCGGTGTGGACCCTATCAGTGGGTTTATTTTCTTTGTAATTTGTTTAAGACTGTAACCCTTTATAGGAGTGAAGCTGAATTCCCTTACCTCTGTAAATTTTCCATGATTTGTGAACCAAATCTACCGGATTCATTACCTTTGTAACTATTTTACTATCATAACTTTGGGGTCCATCCAACTGGACCCATTTTTGTACCTTTGTAATCTTTTTCTACCGCCCACAGATGGGTAGGGGTGCATAAAAATATTAAACTAAAAATGTGTGTTTTGTGTGTGGGGTGTGTGGGTGTGGGTGTGTGGGGTGTGGTGTGTTGTGTGTGGGGTTGTGTGGTGTGTTACTCAAAAAATTAAAAAATTTTTCAACCCAAAAACTCATTACAGTTGTGACCGGTTTTGGGAAATGTGAATTTTCTCATTACTCTAAAAAATTTTTTTTATGATTGTAGCCAAAGTATAAACGTAAGTAAACCATTCTAAAGAATTCCCTTACCTTTTTTAACTTGTGAAACCTTTATTTCCTTTTTAAAACCCATTCAGCTATTTAAAACTTTTGGGGGCCCCCGTCCCTGGACCCCCCTTTTCGTACCCCTGTAATCTGTTTAAAAACCCTTTTTAGCTTGTCATGATTGTGACCAGACTAAACCCGGAGTTTATTACCTTTGTAAATTGTGAGTTTATTACCCTTTTTAAAATTTTGAGTTCATTACCTTTGTAAATTGTGGGGTTCATTACCTTTGTAACTTGCCCCCAACTTTTCAAAACTTTGGAGTCCAATCCCTGGCCAATTATGTACCCTGTAATCTCCTTTACTACCGCCCACAGGATGGGGATGGGGTTAAAATAATAAACATATTTAAAATAACCCCCTCATCACCTAACACCTTGGGAAATTTAAAATTTTCCCAAAATCCCCTAGATATACCTGCTAGTGACCTTTTTCCCCCGCCACCTCGGGTACTACCCGCCCGATGATCCGAATAAGCTACTTCTATTGTACGGAAAAAAATTTTAACCCCAACCCCCTTTTAGATATATACAACCTATCCAACCCAGCAGCGTAACCCCGCTTAAAAAAAGTGGCTCTACCTCCCATTGGCCCCCCCCCCAACCGCCTCCCGCAACTGAATAACCCCCAAAAGATCTCGCAAGGCCGCCGACACGTGCCCCGCCCCTTTTGGTTCCACGTCAGCCCTCCTAATAACGCAGTTCCAGTCGCCACCAACGACGGCCACTGCAGGTAAACCACGCAAGAAGAAAACTAGTTCTTCACATACAAAATCCCTTTTTACCCTCACATTATTTTCCGCTGGTGCATACACACATACAAAAGATACCCGCTGTCCCATCCACCACCCATCCATGCGCAATACTCTTCCCCCTCCTCCCCCCTCACTTCTTAGCAACACAAACGGGCTTGCCTCCCTGATCAATATACCCACACCACCTTTCAGACGTGGGGATGGCAGAGTCATGACCTGAAACCCCTCCACCTCGAGCACTCTTCCCTCCTTGAAATTGTGTTCTTGCAGGAACACTACATCCACCCTATATTTATACAGAAACATTCGAAACCATTCCTTCTTCACACTATTACACAGTCCATTTACGTTCACAGTCATACACCTAAGGCCTCTTTATAGTTTCCAGCCCTTCCTCCTCTCTTCATTCATCCCAGGGCCTCCTGCCCCAGAGCCAGCACAAGGCTTCACACCATCAACCCCTCCCCCTTTTTTGCGATGCCTCTTATCGTGACTGCTTCGACATTGCTCTTCCTTCCTCCCAGACCTCTGCGCCGGCGTCAGGACATCATCTGAGTCTGACGCCGCCGCTCTCTTCCTCGTGATGCCCTCTACATCCATGTTATCTTCTGAGGTTCCCTCACGATGAACCTCAACCTCCACCACGCCCCGTTCCACAGCACACGGCGACAACTCTCTCTTACTAGTTGGCCCGGTAACCCTGCTATGTTTTTTATCCTTACATTCCTCTACAGGCACCGCCGTGTCTCTCACCAGCTCAGGAACAACATCCTCTGCAGGCGGTGTCAATGTCCTTAACACTTCCTGAAGCTCTTCCTCTAGAGCCTGCACCTCCTCCTGCACTTGCACTTCTGTACTTTTCCTTTGTGTAGTAACAGATCCTTTTACATCACAGCTTACCTCACACATGCCATTCTCCTCTTTGGAATCCTCCACCTCTTCACTCCACAAGCGCCCAGGCCCTTGCTTGCACACTGGGCTCTCAACAGCTATCACGCTGGTAACTGGTGCTTCACCAGTTTGCGCTGGCGCCCTCCTCAGCTTCACGCACTCTGCTCCGCCATATGGTCGTACGCCCCACATATTCTGCACATACGTCTCTGTCCGGCATACGATACCAAACTTGCGTCCTGAAGTCCTCCAACACGACGTAAGACGGTATGGGATGTCTCAGAGTCATCTTCAGGAAAAGGTCCCCCGACGTCCCATGTAATCACCTGCCGTCCACTTGCCCTTTTGTGCCAGATGTACGGTTCCATATGTCTAAAAAAACACTCCTTATGTCAGCCTCATCTGCCTCAAATGGGCCCATTACGTATCTTAACCCACGTAAAGTGGCGAGATACGTCGTCAACAACGCACCTTCACAGCTGGAGTAGCGTCAAGACTCACGCCCTTGGAACCTCGTCACCAAAGACTCATACACGGACGTGGAATTCAGTTTGACGAAGATTTATAAGCCCCATTCAGGGCTACACCATACACCTCATCGTCCTGGATTCCATAGGTCTCCGTAATGATTGTTGGGAGTAAGACTTGCACTGAAGAGGGTGAAATCGCCCCACGAAGCAGCTCAATACCAATGGTATTTACGCGCCTCCTCACACTCAGCGCCATGTTGATACAAGCTATCATAGTACTAGGGGGAAAAGAGCACAACTTTGTAATACCCAGTCAGTGGCCAGCTTCAAACACCTTTTATTGTAAAGCAATAAAGGAATGGAACAGACTGCCCGCACATGTCAAAGCCAGTCATAGCATGAACCAGTTCAAGAAGAGTGCCAAAAGGTGTCTGATGATTGTAGCTTCAGAGAGGGAGGGAAATTATTTTTTTTTTATTTTTTTTAGCTAACATATGTAAATGTAAAAAACTCTTTTAACCTTATTCCTAGAATACATCCTTTATAGTATAATAATAAGTTATTATCACCCCTTCCCAGGTCAGGGGTGGGCAACCCTTGGCACGCATGCCAAACCTGGCACACCAACAACCTCTTTCCAGCCCAAGAACCTCTGGTCCCATATAAAAAAAAAAAGTGACATTTATGGCGTATCCATCCCAAGAAAAGCGGGGAAATAGTCCATCAATTCCTAAGATCATTTCACCACTTTTCGTGATATTGTGTTGATAACAATCAGGTGATACTTTACATTAAGTACTTTACATCATTTCTGGTAGGCCAAGTTCCAACATAGTTGCTACTAACTTTGAGGTCACCAAAGTTATTGTTCAACATGGAAGCCACTTAGTGATGGGAAGTATATTGTGTTGATAACAATCAGGTGATACTTTACATTAAGTACTTTACATCATTTCTGGTAGGCCAAGTTCCAACATAGTTGCTACTAACTTTGAGGTCACCAAAGTTATTGTTCAACATGGAAGCCACTTACTGATGGGAAGTATATTAAAGAAACAATGTTATTATGTCCTTCTTTACTTGGTGACAATCTTTCAGAAAAGAAAAAGATTATTCAGCTCATTAAAGATTTGCTGAAGTAACAAAC
>NC_069452.1:34882595-34901198 GCF_026875155.1 Cherax quadricarinatus | reverse complement strand
TCATGCTGGTGCACCATCTGTTGTAACCTTACAATCTGTTGGGTGCACCATCTGTTTAGCCTACCAATCATGCTGGGTGCACCATCTGTTGTAACCTTACCAATCATGCTGGGTGCACCATCTGTTGTAACCTTACCAATCATGTTGGGTGCACCATCTGTTGTAACCTTACCAATCATGTTGGGTGCACCATCTGTTGTAACCTTACCAATCATGCTGGCTGCACCATCTGTTGTAACCTTACCAATCATGCTGGGTGCACCATCTGTTGTAACCTTACCAATCATGCTGGGTGCACCATCTGTTGTAACCTTACCAATCATGCTGGGTGCACCATCTGTTGTTAATTGTTCCGCTGCATTACTTTCCAGCTTAAGTATCTTATCCTTAACAGTTTGTCTACTCACAGACAAATCTTTAATGAGCTGAATAATCTTTTTCATTTCTGAAAGATTGTCACCAAGTAAAGAAGGACATAATAACATTGTTTCTTTAATATACTTCCCATCACTAAGTGGCTTCCATGTTGAACAATAACTTTGGTGACCTCAAAGTTAGTAGCAACTATGTTGGAACTTGGCCTACCAGAAATGATGTAAAGTACTTAATGTAAAGTATCACCTGATTGTTATCAACACAATATCACGAAAAGTGGTGAAATGATCTTAGGAATTGATGGACTATTTCCCCGCTTTTCTTGGAATGGATACACCATAAATGTCACTTTTTTTTTTTAGATGGGACCAGAGGTTCTTGCGCTGGAAAGAGGTTGTTGGCGTGCCAAGGGTTGCCCACCCCTGACCTGGGAAGGGGTGATAATAACTTATTATTATACTATAAAGGATGTATTCTAGGAATAAGGTAAAAAGAGTTATTTACATTTACATATGTTAGCTAAAAAAAAAAAAAAAAAAATAATTTCCCTCCCTCTCTGAAGCTACATTCATCAGACACCTTTTGGCACTCTTCTTGAACTGGTTCATGCTATGACTGGCTTTGACATGTGCGGGCAGTCTGTTCCATTCCTTTATAGCTGTACAATAAAAGGTGTTTGAAGCCTGGCCACTGACTGGGTACTACAAAGTTGTGTTCTCTTCCCCTAGTACTATGATTGCTTTGGTTCCCAACCTTGACAAAATTGACAGCAAGATATTCTGGACATTGTTTGTGAGCAATTTTATAAACATGATTTAGCGTCAGTTGTTTTACTCTGTCTTCAACATTCAGCATATCCAACTGCTGTAATTCATCCTGGCCTACATGTTCTCTTGCACCCAGGCCCAGGATGAATCTTACTGTTTTGCTCTGGGTGATTTGCAGTCTACCAGTTTTTTTTTGGCAAGGCAGAGTACCATGAAGAGTAAGTGTAGTCCAGTGGCATTGCATAAGTGCTAGACATAGGGTCTAGCGAGCCTCAGTAGGTAGACACTGCGCTTGTCTGTAGAGGAACTTCAGTCTGGTGTTCGCTTTCTTTATTACACTGTTCCCTATCAATTCTCCAGACATGCATGGTTCAAAGGGGATTCCCAGATATTTCACTGAGGAAACTGAAGTGATGGGTTCCCCATTACACCGGACATTAAAATTATTTACCCTTCTCAGTTTATGTTTCGTGCCAAAGAGTATGGCTTCTATTTTCAGTAGGTGTAACTAGAGTTTGTTGTCTAATAACCATTTACTGCAGGATTCTAGTTCCAGTGTTATTACATTAACACTATCTATAATATGCACAGTGCCAGCAGTGAAACTCAGACATATGCTCTCTGGCAGCAATTAAGCTCTGTCTACACTTCCTGGCAGTAATGAAGTTCTGTCATATGCTCCCTGGCAGCAGTGAACCTCTGTCATATGCTCCTTGGCAGCAGTGAAGCTCAGACATATGCTCTCTGGCACAAATGAAGCTCTGTCTACACTCCCTGGCAGTAATGAAGCTCTGTCATACGCTCCCTGGCAGCAGTGAACCTCTTCATATGCTCCCTGGCAGCAGTGAAGCTCAGACATACACTCCCTGGCATCAGTGAAGCTAACACATGCGCTCTCTGGCAGCAATGAAGCCCTGTTATACAATCCCTGGCGGCAGTGAATCTCTGTCACAATCTCCCTCACAGCAGCGAAGCTCAGACACAAGCACTCTGACAGCAGTGAAGCTCTATCATAAGCTCATTTGCAGCAATGAAGCTCTGACATACGCTCCCTGGCAGCAATGACTCTGTCATACACTCCCTTGCGCCAATGAATCGTTGCCATATACATAATTGCAGCAATGAAGCTCTGACATATGCTCCCTGGCAGCAATGACTCTGTCATACACTCCCTTGCGCCAATGAATCGTTGCCATATGCATAATTTCAGCAATGAAGCTCTGTCATATGCTCCCTGGCGGCATTGAAGCTCTGTCGTACACTCTCTGGCAACAATGAAGGTCTGTCAAACACTCATTGCCAATGTGAATGAGGAGCTGATCAAAATATCGACTTGGATGACAGCCAATAAACTTACGCTTAACACTGACAAAACCTACTATATTATGTTGTACAAGCAGGAAGATGCACAATTATCATTAAGAGTGACAACACTCTAATTACCAAATAATGGGGGCAATTCCTAGGCTATACCTGAACAACCTCCTGAATTTCAGCACCCATATCCAGCATATAACCAAAATAGTATCCGAAACGGTGGGATCCTCCCAAGATACGAGAATACG
Source organism: Cherax quadricarinatus (assembly GCF_026875155.1). Classification (NCBI taxonomy): domain Eukaryota; kingdom Metazoa; phylum Arthropoda; class Malacostraca; order Decapoda; family Parastacidae; genus Cherax; species Cherax quadricarinatus. The sequence continues at coordinate 34,898,491 of NC_069452.1, read as the reverse complement.
GGCCGCAAAATACGCTTCTCACACTATACGCACTCTCTTATTTATCCATACCTTCACCGTATGCTATTTGTGCTGATCAACTGCAGCAACACACCTAAAGCCTATAATAACCAACAAAAAGCTTCAGTAAGAAATAATCACTAATCCATCCCTGGCAACAGCCCCGCCCACTCTTCTTAGACGAAACTTATTCCCTGTTCAGTACATCCACACTTACTATTGTGGCAATCTACATCTACAGGCCTTAAAACTCGAAAATCAACCTTAACCTAAAACGCTTTCTTGATAGTTGTACAGAACCCACAGGTATAACACCAGACACAAACGTCTCTACGACATTCCCCGTGTCCGAACTAAACATTAACAAAAAATTGCAATGTAATGTCAAAGGCCCCTAAATCTTGAATACCTACCTGAGATCTCTAGAAACTGAGACACATTCACACCTTCAAAACTACCATTAGAAAACATCTTATCTCCCTGATACAACCCTGTCAACTAACTACACAGTACCACCTGGTGGTTCACACGTACTCTCTCTGACTCATTTGACCATAAACAGAAATATTAATCTCAAACTAAAATAAGAAGCCCTGTGATACTCCAATAACTGGAACGAGGGACGGTGCCAAAAACAAAAGCATTTACATTGCTAAACTCACAAACTAGTATTTAGTCACTTAGCCAAATACCAACTTACCTCATAATTTGAATATATACAATTAAGAATAACACTAAGTCTGCCGAAATGCCAGCATCTAAGCGTACTAGTGGTTCACGCTGTAATCACTATTTACACATGTATACCACACAATAACCAAATTTCGGTAAACTCAGCATTGTAATCCTTAGAGAGAATATACGTTGAATGAAGCTCTGTCATACACTCTCTCGGCAGCAATTTAAGCCTCTCATATACTGCTGGCAAGAGTAAGCTCTGTCATACACTTCAAGGCAACAATGAAGTTCTGCTGCCATACAAATGAAGTCTTTCATACACTTAATGCCAACAAAAACCTCCTTTTCATATACACTACCTGCAAGCAGTGAAGCCCTGTTATACACTTCTTGAAAAACCATTAAGCTTTCATACTCTTCCTGCAGGCTGTAAGCCCTTCATACATTCCCTGGCAGCAGGGAAGCTCTGTCATCACTCCATGGCAAGAATGAAGCTCTGTCATACAATCTTCGCAGCAATTAAGCTCTCTCATATACGTTCTGGGAAAGTGAAGTTGTGTCATACACTCCTTTTTTACAATAAGCTCTGTCATACACTTCAAGGCAACAATGTAGTTCTACCATACACTCCCTGCAATCAAATAGACTTCTGTCTTAACCCTCCTGGCATGCACTGAAGCCCAGCAAGATACTCCCTTTCAGCAATGAATCTCTGTCATACACTCCTGCTGCAACAAAGAGCTCGTCATACACGCCTTGGTTAAAATGTATCTCTGTCATAACACTTGAGGTTGGGGAGGCTCTTGATTTAGGGAATTGGACTGCGCCAGTTCCCCGAATTAAGCCTGAAATGCCTTCCACATCCCCAAGTGCTGTAATAATCTTACCTCTTCAAGGGGGCTCCTGCGTGGTGAAGAGGCCTCTTGGTCTAGGAATTAGCCCTGTGGTTCTTCTTCCTCAGAACCGAACCTATTTACCCCCCCCATTCTCCCCTCCCCTATCCCATCCCTCCCCATCCTCCCCCTTTTTCCATTCCTCATCCTCCTCCCCACCCCTCCTTTTTGCCCTTCCTCTTTTGGGCCTTTGGGATTGTCTCCCACAGGCACGCTAGTTCCTAGGGTTGGGGAAGATTCATCCGGGGTCCATCCCATTCCGTTGAGGGTACTTGGCTGTTGGCCGTAGTTTGCCATGGAATCTGGATTGCCTGGGGATGTCCCGATCCGCCTCCGGTATCCCGGATTAGCTTGGGTGTCTTTCGGGCGAACGGGTGTAGCTCTCTGGGAAGCCACCGGTCGATTCCGGGGGTGGTGGACAAAGAGGAATGCTTTGTGGGGTTATCCGGCCGCCCTCTCTTTTGTCCACCGAGGTAGCTCGGCAGATGTGAGGTTGCTATCCCCGGATTGCTGGTTTTACTGGCATGAAGGTAGGTATGGGCACGGGTTCCATGCTGCATCTGCGCTACCGAGCGGTGCGGAGGTCGCTCTCTGGGCACGGAGGGGATGTCCGGCCTTTCATTCCCGCTGGGAACTATTCCTCCCCGCTTCCCCCCGTTGTTTTATTCTTTTTTTTTATTTTTATTTTCTTTTCTTTCTTTCTTTTTGCTTTAATAAATAAAGCAAGTGGATAACCTAACCATGGCAGCCCTGTCCATGAACCCACTACCCCTGGGGCCCCGTCGTGAACCGCAACCCATTCTGACCCTGCCCTTGTTTAGACTCTCTTTGGACACTCCTGATACCCCTGTACCTCTCGCTGTGCTGTTTCCTCACTCCCGCTTCAGGACCGGGGCTTCGACTACGACTCCTTCATTTTGTCTAACTCCTCTCTCCCTTTGACTATGCTTTCCGCTTCTCCCCTACGGTACGCAATTTTTCGAATCGACCCGCCCATTCACACCGTCCAACTCCGTCCCTACGCCTAAACGCCAACATCAATCTCCTGATGTTCTCCTGATCGTTACCTTCCATTCGACTTGGAAAAGAACCAACAGGTCAAGCACTCTCACTCTCCAACGCTCAGTTTCCGGACCACACAATGGACTAAAATTCTTTACTTTAAAACCGACGTCTGCGCCTACCCGTCTGACCATAGTATTGGCATAGCGCTCCGCATCTGTTGGGAGAGTTATTTCATTTCAATGCCTCTCAAGAGCGGTATTGCATCGTCACGGTCCAATGCTACCCAACTCATGACTTCTCTCCTTTCGAATATCGATACTACTACCTATCACTTTATTGAATAACATCTTTCTCTCAATTCTTTATGGTACTGTCATTCTGCCCATACCATAGGCAAACAGAATATCAGTCATGGCAATGACATTTGTTGATACAGCTGGAACTCCAGGATCTCCCAATCCTCAAAGTAGACACTTGGTCTTCCTCCGGGGTAGAGACGTTACCCTTGCAAAGTGGCTCGTTAACTTTGACAGCCGAGATCTCCCTTCCTCTATTTGTCGCGGGACATCGATTACAATATCGAAAGGTGAACCTACACCGCAACAATGTAGAAATTGCTGCCGTTTTGGTCACGCCAGACCCAGCAAATATTGCAGATCTAGGGCCGAATGCCCATCTGTGGTGGCAGACGACTATTCTAATACATCTGCTGTCATATCCTCCCATCGTTGCCTTAATTGTAATGAAGCCTCACCCTCGTACCCCCCGTTGCAGGTCCCTACTTTAAATGAACGTGAAATCCGTTGCCTCAAGAGGTCAGAAGGTCGCCCTTATGCTATTGGCAGTTACCATCTCGCCTCCAAGGAGACTACCCCGTTTTCGTATTCCCCGTGTTTTCCAAACATCCCCCCTCTTCTGGGTCCCTCTTCTGCAGCCTCCCTCTGTTTGTTACCCCTCCATACCCACTCTGGCATTCTAATCATTGGTTGTCCTTTGGCTCTGACCCCGACTACAACTCAGACTGTTTTCTCACATCTTTGCATCTTCCTCACAAGCCCCAGTACGACAAGGACCCTCGGACGACACCTAATACCAATCCCCTTCTACGTCTCAGAAGCCATTAAAATCCACATTGCTCAGCTTCTTTGCCCTTTCCTTCCCTGCTCACCGCCACAAGTTATACCTTTCCTGGCTCTGTACCTATTCTTCCCTTCTCGCGGCTCGAGTACTTGTGAGTGCACCCGCCTCCGCGTACGAGGCTTCCCACCCCCGTCCCCTCCCAAGTTTCCCCTCTTCTGCCTACCTCCCAGGGTCCGCCTCTCGTCCCCCCAACACTTCATCTCCAGTTTTCTTACACTCTTCCCTCCCCCTCTAATTTGTACAGTCCATTAACGGACCCAATCATTACTCACCCTCCTCATCCTGTCTCCAATATGGTGCCCATACATCTTTGAATTCAGAAACCCTTGAAGCTTTTCTGAATAGATTGCAGAGACTATACCTTTAATGGTCCACTGATTCACTTCCAGTTTCCTTCTCTTCCCTCTCCTCCATCTTCACAACCCCATTCTTCCCAACGCTCTCAGCCCGTCCTTCGCTACTTAACATCTTCCAATGCCCCAACGTTGACTTTCGAACCCCCTCTAGTCTTAGTGCCTTTACCTACAGATTCCTGTATTTTTCTTCATTGCCAATCATGGCACTTTTTACGTGGAATATCCGCGGCCTCAGGGTAATCGGGTGTGCTTCAATTGCTTTCCAGTTTTCGCCCGTGTGCTTGCTTAACAAAACCAAAATACACTCGGCTGTCTTCCAACCGATCTCAGGCTATAATTTTCTTGTTATTCTTCGCATCCTTTCTCAGATGGACGCTTTAATGAAAGTGCCTTCTTCTACGCAATGATATTCCGTAACTGTCAACTATTTTTGGCCATACCTCGCTGTATACACTGCAGCCCGTATCCTCTTGAAATAAGTGGTTTACAATATGTTCGTTTTTCTATTTGCCGTCTCTGGCATTGCTAATTCAGACTTTGCCTTTTCTTTTTCATCAGTTACCATCAAACCACTTCTGTTACTTTGGTGATTTTAATCCCACCATTTCCTCTAGGGGGTCTCATTGTGACTCACTGCAATCCAGGTGGAGCTTTTCTCTCGCCTGTCACCCCCTCCATGTTTAAGTCGTCTCCCCCCATTTTGATCCTCGTACTCATTCTCTCTCTTGCATCACTTTCAGTCCTGCGCTTCCTCAGTGCACTAGACTTCTACCTGTCCTGTTCTTCCGACTTACAAGACTGCGATCTTTTTCCGATCATTCTTAATCTCCTTCCTAGCACCACCTTTCCGTAGCCCCTTGCGGCATTTATCGGCAAATGGGGATCTTAACCACAACCTCACTGCTTTTAGTGAGGTTCCTTCTTCTTCCTCCATTGATGAGCTCCAAACATCTTCTCGACGTCGTTTATACCGCAGCTTCTCATTCCTATAAACCCCAAACATCAGGCAGGCATGCTCAAAGTGCGTGCCTTGGTGGTCTCCTGCTTGTGCCGGCCAGTACCGTTTGAAACGTGCTGCATGGGGCAGGCTACCGGTGCAATTGAAACCGCTGAAGACCTTGATTTTAAGCAGAAGTGTGCGATCGCCGCCGTGTCATCCGTGAACTAAACCACTTGGCGAGACTAGTTCCACATCACCTCTGCTTCTTCTATGAGTGAATCTGGAAAAAATGGAACTTTGAGTGGTAAAAACTCTCCGACCCGGCTCCTGTTCTAAGCGGGCGCTGGTGGTGAGTAGCAAACCCCTCTCGACGTTGCCATTGAACTTGGCACACATCTGGTCCATATTTCCCAGGCTCATCTCTGCCCCGCGTTCTCTCCCAAATCTGCCAGAGAGTTAGAGCTTGGTCTTTTGTTTTCTTCTCTCAGAGAAGGACAGTATAAGTCCTTTTAACTTCTTGAACTGAGGCAGACGCTCTCAGCTTGCCGTGCATCGCAGCTGGCTGACGACATTCAATACTCCGTACGGGGGTTACAACATTTACATCGTCAGCCCTTGTAGTCCCTTACTCCTCTTCAATCGGAGGTCGTGCACAAGGTTTGTCGTCCCACTGTGAAATCTGCTTTGTTCTCCCTTTCCACTAACCGGTACTAACATGACATGAGGCCTCCCACGATCGTCCCTTCGCTCTTATAGTCAGTTTGCAAAGTGATGACTCTCGTAATGCGTCGGTTAATGTGGTTTTTGAGACACACTACGTCTCCCGCTAGTCAATATGGCTTTCGTAAGGGTCGTTTACCCATAGACCCTTACTACCTTGGAGACGAGGTCGTAATGCTTGCGTTTAGCACTCAGTTATTGCCAATATTTTTGACCTTGTAAGATATACACAACTTGGAGGTATAATATTTTGGCCCAGGCCCTTTCCGTAAGCCCCGAGCTAATCTACATCCTTCCTTAAGAACTTTTTAACTGACAGACATTGCCGTGCAGGTTCTATAATGTTCTTCCCCTGACTGCGTCCAAGCTGAAGGTGTCCGCTCAGGATGGTTCTAAGCACAACACTTTTTTCTTCTGCTATAAATGATTTGGCCTCTGTTTTTCTGTTCCACCCAATATTTGGTCATCCACCTATGTTGATGACGTCGCTATTCTTGTGCAGCGCTGACTGTCATCTTATTTACATTTCGCTCCAGCCATGCCGGTCCGAACCGTGTGTTCCACTTGGCCACCACGCATGGTTAAATTTTCAAATACCAAAACTCACCAATTACTTTCACAACGCTTCTGTTTATCTCCATCATACCATTTGTATCTTATGGCTCCCATATCCCCGAACGTGAATACAGTCAATTTTTCTAGCCTTCTCTTTGACCCGTAGTTTATCCTGGTAACCTCAAATTACCTCTCAGAAGCAACTTGTCACAGCCGCTGTACCGTCTTAAATACCCGTGCTCACTTTCCTGGGAGCTGATCGTCGAAATCGCGGCGGTCGGCCGAATGCAGCCCTCGTTTTTCGAAACTCGATATGGTGACCAGATTTTATTCCCGCGGCCTCTCCTGCTAACTCTAGCCCTTAACTCTATCCTTCACCAAGATTACTTTGTGGCTTGGTGCGTTTCGATCGTTCCCCCTGGTAGCCTCTATACAGAAAGCGAAGTTCCAGCCTGGGCTGACGCCGGATGCCCATTGCCTTCGCTACTATGTACGCTCTCACATCGACTCAATCCTTCCATTTATAGAATGGTCACCGATATTAGACATTCTTCATTCATTCGCTCGCCCATGTTTGCTCCGTCCCCTTTTCTCTTCACCTACATTCACCTTGTCTTCCCTTCAGTTACCACTATAAATGTTCATTTCCCCCCCCCCCCAAGCTTCTCTCTTTTCCCGACCCCCTGGGAAGTTCCATGCTGTTCGGTCTGTTCTTTCTCACTCCCTTGCTCGAAAGCTCAACTGACTACGGTGGCTCCCGCTCGCTTTTTCGTATCACTTCACTTCCCATTCTCATGTCGCACCGCTGTGTACACAGATGCTCTAAGTCTTCATCGGCGTTCGGATTCGCACAGATTTCCGACAGCGTCGTGGTGGGGCATTTACATCTCACAATCGTTTACGCTGAACGTATCCATGTCTTGCAGCACTTAATCGTTCGCAGCTATGCCTGTGTCATCAGTTGAGTAGGCTCAGAATCCCTTAGTGCCTCTACAGCTATAATACAAAACTTGTTACATCTCATCCCCTATTCTCCGTATCCATCTTTGGCTACCTCCGTATCGCTACCAAACTTAAAATTATTTTTTTGGGTGGGTCCCCTGGGCATTCGACGTACAGGCAAATGAACATGCAGACACTGCTGCGTGTCACAGCAGTACATGACCTACCAATTTCCGTCATGGGCCATTGCTACTATTTGCGACAAGGCTACCCACCTCCGCACCCGTTGGGCAACAACGTTGGTGAACTCTGCTCGGTAACAAACTTCATTCTATTAAACGAGTTTGTTTACAGGCCATCTTCTTGTCTGCAGTGCCGAGGGGGGGAACCACTCTCTCCGCCTTCGCAGTGGCCACACTCGTCTTACTCATGGTATCTCCATGGAGACACCCTTTCCTCTCTGTTGAGCGTGTCAATTCCAGTATCGATTAGCCACATTCTGTTAGACTGCACGCCAGATTACCTCCAACTCGTCTTCGTTCACTACTCTCTCTTTAACCTTCCCTTCTGGCGGATGGACCCCCTTTAATCCTGACTCTCTCATTGACCTTCTTGTACACGACGATTACTCCTCTTACTCTGATGATACTTTTCACACTCCCCTCACCCCTTTCTAGTTCAGTCTCTTCTCCCTTTAAAAAACTAAAAAACCCTTTCTCCATCCACTACCCCACTTATTCCTTAACCTATTCCATCCATGCTCCTTTTTTTGCCGCCCTGATGCCCTCGCTTTCGCTTCATACCCTGCAGCGCGTATATCCTTGTTGCTTAGCGCTCTCTTTTGATTATAATAATAATAATCATGTTTAATCTTACGAGTTAGCGCTTCCCCTATTATAATAATAATAATCTTCAACACGCCTGCAAAAAATGAAGGCTCTGTCATTCCCCCGGAAGCAGTGAAGCGCTTACACACTCCCAGCAGCAGTGAAAACTACTCGCATCACTCCCTGGCTGAGGGAAGCTCTGTTATAAACTCCCTGGCAGAGTGAGCTGTGCCATACACTCCCTGAGAACAAAGAAGCTCTTCATACACTCTGGCTGCAGAGAAGCTCTTAAATACACTCCCTGAGCAACAGTGAACGCTGTCATTACTACCCCCTTGCAAATCTGAAACCGCTTTCATACACTCCATGGTATCACGGAAGCGGGTCATACACTCCCTGACTGCATGAAGCTCTCTCATTCACTGTCCGGGCAACAATGCAGCTCTGCCATACTCTCCCTGCATCAATGAGAAGCGCTGTCATGCGCTCCCGGGCACCAACGAAGCTCGGTCAAAAGTACATGGGATCTATGAAGCTAACTGTACACTCCCTTGGAAGATGAAGCTTCGTCATACACTCCCCTGCCAAAAATGAAGCTCTGTTTAGCTCTACTCCCTGGCAACAATGAAGCTCTGTCATTCTTTCCCTGGCAAACACTGAAGCTCTGCTATATTCTACCCTTTTCATCAAATGAGCTCTGCATACACTCCCTTGCAACTATGAAGCTCTTCATTCACTAACTGGCATCAAATAGCTCTTCATACACTCCCTGAACAATAAACCTCTGTTCATACAGTCCCTGGCATCATTAAAGCTCTGTCATACACTCTCTGGAAACAATGAAACTCTGTCATGCACTCGCTGCAACAATGAAACTTGGGCAGACACAACCGGCAAAAAGGAAGCTCTCTCATACACACTCTAGCAGCCGTGAAGCGATCATACACTCCCAGCACAGGAAGCTCTGTCCATACACTCCCTGGTACAGAGAAGCTCTGTCAAACACACCCAATGCAGCAGTGAAGCGTCATAAACTCCCAATGCAAAAGGAAGCTCTGTCATACACTCCATGGCAGTATGAAACTCTCTCAACCTCAATGGTTGCATAATCTGTTATGCACTCCCTGGCAGCAGTGAAGCTCTGTCATACACTTCCTGCAAACAAGGAGCTCTGGCATACACAGCCTGGCGCAGAGAGCTCTGTCATAACATTACCCTTGCAGCAGTGAGTGCTGTCATACACTCCCTGACAGCAGTGAATCTCTGCCATACACCCATACATCAATGAACCTCATGTCATACACTTCCTTCCAGCAGTGAAGTGCTGTCAAACACTCCCTGGCAGCAGAAGCTCTGTCATTCACGCTGTGGCAGAAGAAAGCTCTTATATACACTCCATGGCAGCAGTGAAGCTCTTTTCACACACATCCTGGCAAAAAGAAGCTCTGTCATCACTCCCTGACAGCTTGAAGCCTCTATCTTTCACTCCCGCAGCATTGATGCTCCTCTCAAACACTCCCCTGGGAACTAATGAAGCTCGGTCCATACACCCTCCCTGGCAACATTAACCTTTGGCTTACACCCCTGGCAAAAATAAGCTCGTCATAACACCCCTGCAAAATGAAGCTCCCTGTCATGCACGTCCTGGTAGCAGGGGAGTCTGCCATACACACCATGGCAGCAGTGAAATTCTGGCTGACACGCCCTGTTACAATGATGATCTGTCATACACTTCAAGGCAACAATGAAGCTCTGTCTTGCACTCCCTGGCAGCAATGAAGCTCTCATACACTACCTGACAACTATGAAGCTCTGTCATACACTCCATAGGAACAATGAGACTCTGTTATACTCTTGCTTGCAACAATGGAGCTCTGTGTTACACTCCTTGGGAGCAAAGAAGCTCTGTCTTACACTACCTGGCTACTATGAAGCTCTGTCGAACACTCACTTGCAACTTTGAAGCTATGTCATAAACTCCCTGGCAACAACTAAGCTCTCTTATACACTCGCTGACAACAATGAATCTCTTTCATTAACTTCTTCATAGGAGTGAACCTCTGTAATACGCAGCAGTGATGCTCGGTTAGATGACCACGGGCAGCATGAAGCTCTGTCCCTGACACTCTTGGCAACAATGAAGCTCTGTCATGCACTCTTTGGCAACAATTAAGCTCTGTCATCCACTCCCAGGCAAAAATGAAACTCTCTCATACACTCTCTGGCATCATAGATGCTCCTTCATAAACTCCCAGGCAGCAGTGAAGCTCTGTCGTACACTCCCTGGCAGCAGGGAAGCTCTGTCATAAACTCACGGCAGCTTGAAGCTTTGTCATACTCCGACCGGTAGCAGTGAAGCTCTGTTATACACTCCTGCCGCAGAAGCACCGATCATTCACTCACTGAGAGCAGCGAAGCTCTGTCATACTCTCTATTTGCAGTAGTGAAAGCTCTGTCGTTCACTCCCTGAGACAAAAATGAAGCTCTGTCATAACACTTCCCTGGCAAATGAACTCTGTCATGCACCTCCTTGGCAACAATGAGCTCTGCCACACACTCCCTGGCAACATGAAGCGCTCATATTCTTCTAGCAACAATGAAGTTACATTCGCTCCCTGCAACAATATAGCTCTGTTCTTACATTCCCAGGAAGCAATGAATCTCTTCTTACAAACTTCCTGCAGAAATGAAGTTATTGAGACACTCCCTGGCTACTATGAAGCTGTCGCACATTCCCTTTCAAACATGAACCTGTCATACACTACATTGCAATATGAACTCTGTCATACACTCCCTGCAATAATGAAGCTCTTCATACACTCCGGCAAAAATGAAGCTCATGTCCAAACACTCCCGTATCAATGAAGCTCTGGCATACACTCCCTGGCAACATTGAAGCTCTGTCATGTACCTAGTCAGCCAATCAAATCGCCTGTTCATACACTCCATGACAGCAGTGAAGCGCTGTCAGACCTCCCTGCAGCAGGGAGCGCTGTCATACTCTCTGTGTCCAAAAGTGAATACTCTGTTAGTCTCTACCTTTTACAATGTAGCTCTGTCCAGACACCTACAAGGCAACTACGTAGCTCTGTCTACGCTGCCCTGGCAGCTATGAAGCTCCCTCATACATACCCTGCAGCAGTGAAAGCTAGGTCAGTCACTCCGGCACAACAAATCCTATCATACACTCCCTGGCTGAAATGAAGCTCTCTCGTGCACTACATGGCGACAATGAAGCCTCTCATCATTCCTGGCAATAATAAAGCTCACCGTACACTCCTTGCAACAATGAAGCTCTCTAATACTCTCCTGGAAACAATGAAGCTCAGTCCATACTCTTCCAGGCAACAATGAACTCTGTCATACACTTCCTGCAAAGCTGAAGCTCAGTCATACACGCCGGTAACATGGAATCTTCTGTCATACCTTCCTCGGCAACTCTGAAGCGCAGTCATACCCTCCTTGGTAACAATGAAGCTCTGTCATACACCTCACTGGCAGGCAGCTGAAAGCTCTGTCTCTACGGCAACTAGAAGCTCTGTCATACACTCTGCCAGCAATGAAGCTTTGAATACTCTCCCCCTTGCAAGCATGATGCTCTGTCATAAAACACCCATCCAATAATGAACGCTGTCAGACACTTCTGGCAGCAGTGAAGCTCTGTCACATCACCTCCCCTGGCGACAGTGGAAGCTCTATCATACACGCCTGAATTAAATTAGATCTGTCATACTCTCCCAGGCGACAATGAAGCTCTGTTTCTCATACACCTTGCCGTATTGAAGCTCTGTTATACTCTTCCGGCTAACTCGTAGCTCTGTCATACACACCCTGAGAGCATGATCTCGGTCATACAATCACTGGAAACACAGATGCTCTCTTAACACTTCCTTGCAAGAATGAGCCTGTTATACACTACCTGCAAAGCATTGAAGTCTGATATAACACTACATGGCATCTATGAAGCTCTGCTGTCGCTCAGTTCCTGGCAACTAGAAGCTCTGTCCATACACTCGCGGACACAATGAACTCCATCAACAAGCCTCATAGAAGTTATGCAACTGCATGCATTATCCGCAGCAGTTTAGCTGCGTCATACACTCAATTGGCAGCTGTGAAGCACTCTCATACTCTACCTGGTAGCATGAAGCTCTGGCATAACTCGACTGGTACATGTAAAGCTCTGATTCACTCCCCTGCAGCTGGAAGCTTTGTATCACCTCCTGGCCGCAGGAAGCGCTATCATACACTCACTGAGAGCAGGAAGCTCGGACTGCTCTCATTGGCAGAAGTGAAGCTCTGTCGTTCTCTCCCTGAAACAAGGAAGCGCTGTCATCACTTCCCTGTGGCCATGAAGCTCTGTCTACTCTCCTTGGCAACAATGTAGCCTGTCATACACTCCCATGATGCAATGAGCTCTCTCACCCCACTTCCTCGCAACAATGAAGCTCTGTCAATACACTCCCTTGCAACAAGAAACTCGCATATAATCCTGGCAACATGGAAGTTCAGTTATACTCTCCCTGCAACATGAAGCGCTGGTCTTACACTCCATGGCAGAAATGAAGCTCTGTATACACTCTCTGTAACTATGAAGCTTGGTCCGCCACATTCCATAGCATCTATGATGCCTGTCATACACTCCATGGCAATAATAAACTCTGTCGTACAATCCCGGGCAACAGTGAAGCTCTGTCATACACTCCCTGGCAACAATGAAAGTCTGTTATACACTCCATAACAACAATGAAGCTATGTCATGTACTCTCCATAAGCAATCAAGCTCTGCCATACAGTCGTTGGCAGCAGTGAAGCTCTGTCAAACACATCCTCGTAGAAGTTAAGCTCTGTCATACACCCCTTGGCTGCAACAAAGCTTTCTCATACACTTCCTGTCAGCAAAGAAACTCTGTCATACTACCTGGGAGCAATGAAGCTATGTCTTACACTTCCTGGCAGCAATGAAGCTCAATCATGCACTACGTGGCTGCAATGAAGCTCTGTCCTACACTCCCTGGCAGCAATGAAGGTCTGTCTTACGCTCCCTGGCAATAATGAAGCACTGTCATACACTCCCTGGCAGCAGTGAAGCTCTTTCATACAGTCCTTGGCAGCAGGTAAGCTCTGTCATACACTTGCTCTAACCAGGGAAGCTGTCATAAACTCCCTGGCAACACTGAAGCTCTCTCATACACTCTGGCAACAATGAAGCTCTGCCATACATTCACTGACAACAAAAAAGCTATGTCATACACCCCTGCCAGCAGTGAAGCTCTGTCATATTCTCCCTGGTAGCAGTGAAGCTCTGTTATACACTCCTGGCAGCAAAAAAGCTCTGTCATGCACACCCTGACAGCAATGAAGCTCTGTGATACACTCCCTCGCAGAAGTGAAAATCTGTCATAAACTCCCTCACAATAGTGAAGCTCTGTCACACACTCTCTGGCGACAATGAAGCTCTATCATACACCAATGGAAACAATGAAGCTAGGTCATACACTCCCTTGCAACAACAAATCTCTGTCAAACACTTCCCTGGTTGCAATGAAGCTCTCTGTGCACTCCATTGTTGCAATGAAGCTCTCTCATCAACTTCCTGGCAATAATGAAGCTCAGCCATACACTCTTTGGAAACAATGAAGCTCTCTCATAGTCTCCTGGAAACAATGAAGCTCTGTCGTACACTCCCTGGCAACAATGAAGCTATGTCATATACTCCCTGACAACAATGAATCTTTGTCATACACTCCCTGGCAATATTGAAGCTCTGTCATTCACTCCCTTCGAACAATGAAGCTCTGTCATACACTCCTTGGCAGCAATGAAGCTCTGATATACACTACCTGGCATCTATGAAGCTCTGTCATACACTTCTTGACAACAATGAAGCTCTGTCATACACTCTCTGGCAGCATTGAAGCTCTGTTGTACACTCACTGGCAGCAGTTATGCTCTTTCATACACTCCCTGTCAACATTGAAGGTCTGTCATACACTCCATGGCAAAAATGAAGCTCTGTCATAAACCCCCTGGCAGAAGTGAAGGTCTGTCTTGTGCTCTCTGCAACAATGAAGCTCTGTCATACACTCCCTGGCAACAATGAAGCTCTGTCATACACTCTCTGGCAGCAATGAAGCTTTGTCAAACATTCAATGGCAGCAGTGAATCTGTGGAGAAATTTTCTCCAGGAGGGGGGTATCAGCCCCTTTCAGCCCCTTTCAGCCCTTTCAGCCTTGAGGGGCCCAGCCCTCTCAGAAGGGGCAAGCATCTTGTTTACTGCTACAGTGAGTAATTGATCACAGATGCCGTACGAGTATGCGACGTGGTCAAGCGACCGTTGCTCCTTGCAGTCCAGTGTTGAAGAGTGTATTTTAATAAGAGACAGTACATCTCTTACTTTAGCAGGACAATTAAGGTAAATCCTGCTCCCACTTTATTACCATAGTAAAGATAGTGGACATTGTTGTCTATGCTTAAGACAGCAAGAAACAAACATTCTGCTTTGCTTCATCGAGGAAGTGGCAAGGAAGCAAAAGTACTAGGTCAGCATTTCCTTTGTGCAAGGGGCAGTAACGGTGTGGGGTGCTGTGGCGTCTTCAGATTACTTTTGACTCTACTGAGAGTGACACTGACGCCAGGATAACCAACAAAGAACGATCTGTGCGTTAGTGTGAACAAAGTATCTCATAAAACACAATAAACACTTAAGAGAAGTGTGATCAGCTTCTTTAGTGATAAGATTGTGAACAATAAAGACAAATCTTGTGGAACATAGTGTACCAGTGTGCGTATTTCTAGACTATGGAAGACGTGGACATCCAAGGACACTTCAGCTTCTATCAAGTCACCGATATCTGTCGAAGGTGTGAAGAACACCATAGCTCACGCTACAAGAGCAAGGTAGGTTATGAATTTCTTGTAGTACGGGGGATTGCGCAGTTCTTGAGTTGCAAGGAGTTTGTAATCAACCTATAGTCGGCAGTAAGGTGCGGACTTTTGAGTCCAAACAAGTACGTAGTTTGTCAGCAATCAGTGAATGAAATATGCTGACATAACACCCCCTAGGGGTAATTTATAATCTTACAAATTATAACTCTTTACAGCCCATTGAGAGATGACTTCGACAGCTTCCCAATACCTCGTCTGCAGGGGCGGCTGTGCAGGCGATGAGTTGTCTTTCTAAGTTAA
Source organism: Cherax quadricarinatus (assembly GCF_026875155.1). Classification (NCBI taxonomy): domain Eukaryota; kingdom Metazoa; phylum Arthropoda; class Malacostraca; order Decapoda; family Parastacidae; genus Cherax; species Cherax quadricarinatus. The sequence goes on along the minus strand of NC_069452.1, from coordinate 34,883,247 downwards.
GTACAAACTCTTTAAACTTAACTGGTAATCCCATTTCTCAACATATTGGTCCTTCGAACCGAGATAAAGGCCACACTGTGGTCCAAATATGTTGCACTACAGTGTACAAATAACCTATGAGCCAAGGTCCTTCGAAAAAAGCTGTAAAACTAGTGTTTTACAATTTAAATCAGTATAAATGAGTCCCTCCAGACTCAATCACAGAGAATGGGCAGCCAAAAGAAAACGGGCACTCACCCAGCATTCACCCAAAGAAAACGGGAGCTGGATGACTCACCCAACAAGAAAACGGGGGATGGCACCCGGCATCCACTGCTCCAAACTCGAAGATGTGCTGATTAAGACAACAACCCAACTGATGTTCAGTTTGTCTGAGTGTATATACACATAGTGTTTATAATGTTTATAGACAGAAATTAAGAGACAAGATTGTGTTAAAGTTTGTTTCTTATAGATATACCTGTTATATTAAAGGAACTTATATATAAAGTTTAAGCACTTACATATTAACAGTGACATTTATATATGTGTAAGCAATATTCACGTGTGATTTACAGTTATACAGTACATTTATATGTAATAGTGGGAATAAAAGGTAATAACTATTTATGAAATCAGTTAGGCGCACCCCAAAACCCAAACTTCTGTGACC
>NC_069452.1:34856963-34882095 GCF_026875155.1 Cherax quadricarinatus | reverse complement strand
GTCCTTTCCACCACCCCTCCCCCCACTCCCACGCCCCCAAACCCCTTTGTACCTCCTAGTTAATCTCTCCCACAGCCCCGAAAACCCCCCCAACCCCCCCTCATCTTCCAACAGACCGTATTTAATTTCCAAACCCCCTAGAGTACAAGCTAGGAATCCCACCTACTTCTCGACAACCCCCCCATGATCTGAAAAAGTAGGTCAAAAGTACGGACAGACTTGACACTCCTTATGAGATTTACAACCTGTCTAACCTAGCCCGGAAACCTCCCCTCACGAAAGTATGTTTCCACCTCTCACCTCCCCACCCCCAAACCCTCAATGAACGTCCCCAAATAGATTGCTAATGCTGTCAACATATCCCCCGCCCCTCGGGTTCCAATCCGCTCCTGTCAACAATTCAGTCCCCCCCTACGTGGCCACCTCAGGAAAAACACGGAAGCAAAAACTAGATCATCAACAAAAAACCCTCTTTACTTTCTTCTTTTTCCCAGTGGTGCATAACACTTACAAAGGTTCCCCTCTGCCCCATCCACCCCCATCCACACGCAACACCCTCCCCCCCCCCCCCTTTCACGTCTTTGCAACCAAACGGGCCGCCCCTTTATCAAAACCCCCACCCACCTTTCAAACGTCCCGATGGCAGGTCAACCCTACCCTTCCCCCTGGCACTTTACCCTCCTGAAATTATGCTCTGTAGAAAGACTAGGGTACTCTGTATCGATGTAAGAACATACAAAGCATTCCTCTTCATACCGACACAGCCCATTCCATTCACAGTAAAGCATTTAAGGCCTTTTCTAAAGTTCCCAATCCTTTCTCCTCTCCCTTCCCAGGCCTTTCCCCCAGGGTCAACATGTGGTTTGTCCCACCCACCCCCCCCCTTTTCGATCCTCTTATTGGCTGTCCGAAAATATACTCCCTCCTCCAGACCTCGCGGGGGGTGTCGGGACATCATTGAGTCTGACGCGGCCGCCTCTTCCTGTGACACTCTCTACGCCTCTGTCTTCCGAAGATTCCTCACAGTGAATATCAACCTCTACTGTGACCTGTCGCACGAGCTCGGTGCCCCTCTCTGTGCCTGCAGTTGTCCCCCCGTCCTTCTGTGCCCGTCCCTCCACCTCTCCTTTTAACTCGGCACATTCAGGACCCAAACCATTTTCCCGCCCCAAGAAGGGAAATTTTTTAATACCCCGTCGAGTCCCCCTCCCGCTCTTGCACCCCCTGCTGAATTAGCACGTCCTCCCCCTCACCGGCAAAATGGCCATTTTTGGCTCCCACAAACTCGTGCCAGCCCATCATGCAACCCCCAAGAGACTCTTCCACAAAGTCCCCACAAACGGGCCCTCTCCTCGATTTCCTTTTGGGAATTTTCCTCCCCAAATCCACACCTGTAAGGTGCCCACCTGTTTTCGCCCGGGGCCCCCCCACTGCCTCCCCCATGTCGCTGCCATTGGTCATATCCCCCCACAAAACCCGCTTCCGTCGTGCCCGCTACACCCCTGAAAACTGGGTCCTAAATCCGGCATCACGACGTATGACGGGGTCGGGTGCCCGTGTCATTTTGAGGGGGAAAGTACCCTCCGGAAGTCCCATGTAGCACCCGCCCCCCACTTTCCTTTGGGTTTTTCCCCGATGCCGGGACCAAAAAAGCAAACACCTTTCCGTAAATCCCTCCTCGTCAGCCCGAAGGGGACATTTTTTGCACTTTTACCCCACGTTAGTGGCGAGAGAGCTTGAGTGCACTTTGACAGTGGAGTTCTCAAAACTAATGCTCAATTTCGTCAAAGACTCGTACACAGGTCAAATTTTAATTTACGAAAAAGACGTAGCCCCATTAGGGCCCCCCCATAAACCTCATATCCTGCATCCGGTTTCCCGGATTTTGCCGGGAAATAACACCTGCGCCGAGAGGGGGAAAATGCCCCCGAAGCAGCTCAACGCCGACAGTGTTTTCCTAGTCGGGTACCGCGAAATTTTGTTGTATGAGAGCTCCCCTAAAAAAGGAGGGGTGGTGCACAACCTCACTCCCCCGCAGTCGGGGCGCTAATAAAAAAATACACACTGAACGTTTTTTTGAAAGACACAAACTGTTAGTTAGTTTATATGTTTATTATGCACCCCATCCCACCCGTGGGCGGTAGTACCACATACCTCCTGTGGGCGGTATCACCACATCCCCATCCTGTGGGCGGTAGTCACCACAACCCTCCCCTGTGGGCGGTAGCACCCCATACCCACCCTGTGGGCGGTAGTCACCCCATACCCATCTGTGGGGGTATCACCACATCCCTCCTGTGGGGGTGACCACATCCCCATCCTGGGGGGGCGGAGTCCCCACATCCCCTCTGTGGGGCGGTAGTCCCCCAATCCCCTCTGTGGGCGGTAAGCACCCCATCCCCTCGGGGCGGTATCACCCCATACCCCCCTGTGGGCGGTAGTACCCCATCCCCATCCTTTTGGCGGTGCACCCCATACCCCCTGTGGGCGGTAGTCACCCCATCCCCATCTGGGGCGGTATCACCCCATACCCACCCGTGGGCGGTAGTCACCCCTTACCCATCTGTGGGCGGTTCACCCCATACCCATCCTGGGGGGTAGTCACCCCAACCCTCTGTGGGCGGTAGTCCCCACATACCCATCCTGGGGGCGGTAGTCACCCATCCCCCATCCTGTTGGCGGTAGCCCCCCCATACCCATCCTGTGGAGGTAGTCACCCCTACCCCCCCTGTGGCGGTAGTCCCAAACCCATCCTGGGGGCGGTAGTACCCCATACCCCCCCTGTGGGCGGTAGTCACCCCATCCCCTCCTGTTGGGGTAGTCCCCCTACCCATCCTGTGGGGGTAGTAAACCAATACCTCCTGTGGGCGGTAGTCCCCCCATACCCCCCTGTTGGCGGTAGCACCCCTACCCCACCCCTTGGACGGTAGTCACGCCTCCCCATCCTGTGGGCGGTATTTACCCTACCACCCTTGGGGGTAGTCCCAAATACCCTCCTGGGGCGGTATCACCCCTCCCCATCCTGTGGGCGGAGTCACCCCTACCCTCCTTTTGGCGGTGGGTCACCCCATCCCCACCTGTGGGGGGGTGTCACCCCTTACCCTCTGTGGGGGGTATCCCCCCTACCCACCCTGTGGGCGTAGTACCCATACCCTCCTTGGGGGCATGTCCCCTACCCATCCTGTGGGCGGTAGTCCCCCCCTACCCATCCTGTGGGCGGTAGTCACCAATACCCCCTTGGGCGGTAGTACCCCATCCCCATCCGTGGGCGGTAGCACCCAAACCCCATCCTGGGGGCGGTGTTACCCCATCCACCCTGTGGGCGGTGTCCCCCATCCCATCCGTGGGCGGTAGTCAAAAGTTTAACAGAGGTCTAATTGGTCCAGGGACTGGACCCAAATTTTTGATAGCTGAGCAAGTTACGAGGTAATAATTCAAAAATTTACAAAGGTAATAAATCACAATTTACAAAGGTAATGACTCCAGGTAGGTCTAGTCACAATCATGACAAGTTACAAAGGTTTTACAGATTACAGAGGTACACAATGGGTCCGGGACCGGGTCCAAGTTTTGATGGCTGAATAGTTTTTTTTTTTTTTTTTTTTTTTTTTATTTTATTAAAACATGACATTTAAAAAAATTAAAAATGTAAAACTCATTTAAATCTATAAATTAACACAATCCCCCCCTAAGCTAATATTTCAACCACACTTAAACTCCTGTGGGTTTCCCCCCCCTCCTGCTCCTTCATCCCCATCACTTAAACAAACCCGTTGGGTACCAACAGAATTACTGATATGAACAAACTTTTATATACCTCCCTCGAAATGGTACTTAATAAACATAAGGGGCATGGTTTTTGCACTGAACATTTTTCAGCAATTTTTCCCCCCCCCCCCCCGGTTATCCAACACCCCCCTTTTTTCAACCTAACTACTATAAACAATGAAAGTTACCCAATCTAAGTCAACAGCAATGATCAAAAACATTAATTTATGTAATTTTCCTAATGGTTCATTACATAACATTGTTTACACAACAATGGTGATTAGAAAAAACAAAAAGCTCAAAATTACTATAAAACCTAAGAAAAACTTAGTCTTTAAAATCCAACACGTAAGCCCCTAACATTTAAAAAATGCAATTTTCCCGTTTAAAACAATAACACGCTTCAACTAGAATTCAAGCTCTTACAGCTTCAGGACATTACATAGTGCTATTGAAACAGTACAATACAACAAAAATTAACCATGACATAAGTAAACATAAAATTTATGTCCTGCAGCACTAACACAAAAACCTAAAACCACTGTTGCCCAACTTTATTTACACCATCTGAGTGCTTTAAACCTCTTTACTCTCAAAACAAAATGAAAATTGCGAACACCGTGAGAAAATAATGCCGACAAAAATCAAAAATATCACATCATATTCTGGACCCCTGCATGATCCGCATCAACACTATGCAGTGCAAGGCCCCTAAAAAATAATTTGGGCAAATACATGAAATTTATTATAGCAAATCTCCAAATTCAATGTCATTAAACCGTAAATCAATATTACCACACCCCAATATGTTTTAATAAGTGAAAAGTCCAGTCACAAAAAAACTGCCAGCCCACAGGTGCTAGCCCCCGTGGCCCCACAATTTTCATCACGCTCATTCACCCAAACTCTCGCAAAATTGTTATCCTTACCAGGGGGGAACCCTGTTTCCCCCCTGATTCCCTCCCAGCAACATTTCCAATCATACCCTCCCCCTCCCTCGTAATTACAAGTTAAAAAAACCCTGTAACGTAAGTTGCCTATACCCCCTCTGAAAAACCCTTCCCCCACCTCCTCCCAAAAATTTCCCCCTTATTTTTTTAATCCGTTTTTTAGAACGTTAACGTAACCCCTCCCCTTCACCTCAGAAACCCTGTTTCCCCCGCAACCCCCCCAAAAACTATTAGATATAATCGCCAAAATGTACCCCAAGCTCGTTTTACACGTTCCCCCCAAACCCCCCCCACGTCGAATTAATGTCTCAATACAAAAATTTTCCTTTACCCCCTTCCCTATTTTCACCTATTTAACCCCCCCTTGACACTCCTCAGCCCAAACAAAAAAAATTACTACTAAAAAACCCGCTCCTCCCCCACTATCCACACTTCCCCCCGTCAACGACTGTCTTTTCTCGTAAAAACCACACCCGAGGGAAAATGTGTAAAAAAACGATCATTACACCCCGAACACGGGGTTTTGCAACCTCACCCTACTAAACCTATTCCATATACTTCCCCATGCCAGGGGGAAAAAATTCCCCTTACAGGCGCTACAACAGTCCCGGCTAAAATTACACAACCTCCTATTTTAACCTTTGGGCTCTCGATCCCACGCCAGGCCCCAAAACAGTTTCACATCATGCAACTCAACCCCTGTTTACACCCGTTGCAATCGTTTGGATCCTGGCCAAACCTCCCCCCCCCCCAACTTTCCCTCATCACCTTCCTTTTAATGAAGACACATTTGACCCTCCCCTTTTAAGTCCGCAATCCCAAACCCCCCCCTTATTCAGGTAACTTTTCCACATCCCCTTTTAATCCAATCAAGCTCAAACCCCACAAGAATTTAAAACCTTCCAAGTATGTTGTTATTGTGGCCCAGTTAATGGGGGAAAAGGTGCCACGTGCCCTACTTTGTATAATAAATATTTAAAATGGCACGTCAAAAGGGTAAAAGATAAGGTCGCAATGCACCCAACGTCCCCGATCCCTTTTTACCCCTAAGCGAGTTTTCCCTGCGTGCCCCAGGTAAAGTCTGCATAAATAAACCGCGATTTTTAACGAATTACCTGCCTCCTCACAACGCATACCCCAAATTTAACCCCCCGCCCAAGCTCCCAACCCCTACCTGGGTTTATTGAATTTACCCTCAACCGTTGCCCCTCGAACATTTGTACTACCCCGTCTAAAGGGGCATTGACATCCCTCCCTGATCAGAAAAAGTTGTATCATCCACTTTCCCAAATTAAAACGGCCAAACCCTCGCAACCTCACCCCCTGGTCCCACTACGTGACAATACGCTGCTCCATCAATTATAAAAAGGGGGGCCTGTCGCAGAAACAATAATTGTGACTAGGACACCCCTGCCTAAGTCCCCTACCCCCTTACAATCTTCCCCCCCAATGACCATTAATCTGTACCTCGCCATTTCACCTTCATAAACGCCTCAAACCCCGCCCACTATTTCTTCCCCAACCCCGACCCTGGGTGGCTTTCAATGCTTTTCCCATCCATCTATCGTATGCCCCTTGCCAATCGAGCGCCACCAAACCCCCCTCCCCCCCCCCCCCTTTTGCCCCCCCAAAACCCCTAAGAAAACCCATGCCCCCCCCCCAAACCCAATAGCCCCCCCGGGCCCAAAACCAAACTGATTTTTTGTTTAACTACCCGCCCCCCCCAAACACACTTGACCCCGATTTCAAAAAAATCTTCACAAAAAATTTTAAATTAAACCTGGAAATAACAACGGAAAATCGCCCAGAAAACCCCCAAAAGCGAATGCTCCCCCTTTACCCTTCGGTACCAATACAAGGGGAACAGCCATTGCCTGTTTCCCCCTTCCAACCCAAAGCTCACCTCTCTCCTTCAGGGAAATTTTAAAATAACCTAACCAAAAAATTTCCCCTCAAAAAAATTTCCCAATTTGCTGCTGATAAAACTTCCCGGGGAGCCCCATAAATTTCCCCGGGTTTTTTTTTGCTTTGCCCTTTGAATTTCCACTTAAAGCCCCCTTTATTTCCCCCCTCATTTTATTTCCCCCCCCAGTGTTTCCCCTATCACTGTTACCAACTGACATACCACACTCCCCCCCAAACCTGTTTTCAAAAACCCCACCCCTTACCCCTTCTCGTTCCCAAGTACTTTCTTTTCCAATTGTCAGCAAACGCCCCCATTCCTTCCGTAGCTTGTATGGCCCCCCCTCCCTTTTACCCTCCTATCGATTCATGAACCCCCAACCATGGAAAAAAGCCTTGCCTCCCGCCCTTTGTTTCTCCCCTACCCAAAAACGCCGATAAAAGGTCAAAACGCCCCAAAAAACCCCCTTTTCCCAAACCCCCCGCCTGTACCCGAAAACGTTTGGGAACCTCTCACCCATGTACCCACCCCAGCCCCTTTAATTGCTAAAAAATTTCAACCCAATTGGATAAAGGTGCCCCCCACCGCCCCCCCTCGCATAAAAACCCCGAAATTATCCTCCAAATTTTTAAAAGGCCCATTTTTTTAAAGAATTGAAAAACCTTTTCCCCCTTCCTTTAAAGGGAAAAATTGTTTTAAAATCCGTTTTTTTTAGCCCCCACCACCCAAACCACATACCACACCCTCAAACCCCATTTATTCTGCCCAAAAACCCCTCCCACAGCGTTGCAAATCCCTCAAACCCCCCTCATCAGTTGGGCCTGAGGGGGTTGGGGGGGAAAAGGACTGTGTGTTTGGGGTAAAAGCCCTAGGCCTTCTATACCCCGAATGCTTACCTCCCCAAACTAAATAACTCACAGCAAAAAAATAGCGTTGGGGGCGCGCTGAATTGCTGCGGGGAACTCTTATGTTAAAATGTGCTGTGTAAAACCTAGGGGAAAACACAAACATGTTGATTTGAAGTGGGGGGTAGGAGGCTAAAACCCCTTTTATTCCCCTCCCCCCTTGTCTCCCCCCCTTTTCCCTCGTTTTGGAAAACTCAGGAATTTCCCCTCTATTTATTATGGTTTAAGGCGGTTTTTTGAAAGCCCACATAAATGCTTGAGTGCCGCGTGTCAGTCCTCCGTGCCGCACTCCATCATCTTATGTATGTTCCTGTTTGCCTACCTGCCTGTACAAGAAAATACCCAAAAGGTGGTTGACACGGCTTTAGAAGCACATTAAAGGGGGTTTTAAAAAGCAGCATTTAAAGGGCCCCAGCATGTCTATTTATCTTTCCCTTCAGGGGTTTGTGGCATACCAGTTTTTTCCTGCAGTGGTTTAAATTGAGAAAAAATTTTGGGACGAGCTTTTGGGAAAAAAAGGGGGACTTTTTAAAGGGGGAAACAGGGCCAGGGGTTTTTGCCTGAAACGTTGAAATTTTTGTGTGGTAGTGAAAAGGCTGCAGATTTGTTGGGGCAAATTTTCACGAGGGGTTTTCCCCTTTAAATTGGGACGTTGTGCGGCCCTCTTACCTACGTGGGTTTAAAATTGGTGGGAATGTCGGGCCCTGTGGGTGACCTTGAAAAAGGCACTAAAAGCCCCCCCAGTGCCATTTAAACACCCATACTGCGTGTGTTAGTGGGGTGAATGCCCCTTCCTCGACTTTCCTTTTTCCCCGGGTTACCCCCTTAAAAAAAAAAACTCGTCGCCTTACAAAACATATGGGAAAAAAAAAGGGGGGAAAAGTTTAGTGATCCGGGCCCAAAAACAGCGCCCAAGCCAGCCAGTAAAGGGCCAAAGGGTTTACGGGAATCCCTTTTTTAACGCTTCTCAAGTTTTTCCCGGGGCCCCTTTAACCTTCGGTGTTGGGGAAAACATTCTTAAGTAGTGAAATTTTTTTCTGCCCCTTTTCCAAAAAAACGTGTGCTAGATTTTTTAAGTTTTTGGGGGTTTTCTGGGTAATTAACAAGTAGTTCGTGTTGGAAACTCTCGAAAAAACGACGGGGGCCCAGTAAAAAGGGACCTTAAAAAATCGCCCCTGCGCCCCCCAGGCCACTACACCCATATTCCCTGTGTCTAGCAAAGGGGGTAAATTTACCCCTTCCTTGTCCCTTCTCTCTTAGGGAAAAATTAAAGGCGGTTTCACCGGCCCCAAAAAAGTAAAAAAGACTAACTTTTCCCATAAAGCACTGAACTAAAAGTGCCAAAGGATGTGAACGAAGTAAATTTATGGTGAAGGCAAAATTTCCGTACTTTTTAAAGAATTTAAGGGAGTTTTGAAAAAAAAAGGGGGATTTAAAAAGGGAGAGGGGGCTGCAAGAAAAAACGAGAGCAACAACAACCATTGCAAAACCGGTTGGCTTGTTTTCCCCTGCAAAAATGAGTTTGAGGTCAAGTTTAAGGGTTTTTTTTCAAAAGCCTTCGTAGAAAACCCCAAAAAAAAACCCTTCGGATTCGTTTTTCGTCATGTGGGAAAATTTTAGTTTTTGTTACTAACGACCCAACTTTTCCCTTAAAAAAACCCTTCTTACTCATAAATAATGCTAAAACCCAAACCCCCAAGCTGCCCCACCAAGATCCCCTTTAAATTTTACTTATTGTTATCCAAAATTTTAAATTTAAGTACATGGATCCTAAATTCCTTTTTGTCAGATCAATTTTGCAAACCCCCGTCGATTTCCCAAAGATCTAAAATTTTGGCTGGGTGGTTTGGGTTTCGGGACTCCACCTCAAAAAACACTCTCTTTGCAGCGTTTAAACAGGTTTACAAAATACCCTTTTGAAAAAAACCCCCCTCACCGTAGATGCTACAAGTGTCAGCCCCTGGGGTTAAACATTGCTTGGAAATGCCCAGAAAGTCACCTGGTTTTGCGGGTTTTTTGTCCCAAAAAGGCCCCCACCTTTCTCACCAGTGCTTGTATAAACAAGAAAACCAGCCTTTTGAAATTAGAAGTTTAAATTTGTAAAAACTCCGGGAGTCACACCCCCGTAAACTGCAGGCGAAAGCCCCCAACATGGGCCAAAGCCGAAAGACCCCCCCCCCTCACCCAAACCCCCCCCATGTTTAGGAAAATACCCCCCCGATACTTCATGCCCGGGAAATGCCCCTTTTTGGGCCTGAACTCAGACAATATGGTTTGAGCGATTCATTTCCGGGGGAGTACATAAACCCAGAGCCATAACGTTGCTAAAAAACACTATTAATGTGCTGGTGTTGACAAAACTGTCTGGCTGAAAAGTCACTGTCATTCAGCCCCCCCTAAACTAAAGGTAAATCGGGACTTCAAACTTTTTTGATGACGCAAATTTTTTTGCTGGGGTGGTACAAACATGCACCCTGCGCTTTAAACATTACTGGAAAAAACCAACAAGGGGTTGTTTGAAACAACAATTTGAAAACCAAACGGGGAAAAAAAACCTTAAACAGGGGGTTGCAAATGAGTACATAAACCCCCCAGATAGTCACCCTTTATAAAAAGGAGGGGGTTTTTAAATGATGGAAAAAGATGATTGCAGTGGTGTTAAATAATCACAAAAACCCAAATGAATTATAGTGGTGTTTACAATCACGGAAGAGAAAAAGGGCAGTAAAGGGCCCCAACATGTATTTAAACCTGATATTGTAATGTATTGATAGTTTACGATTTGTGGAGATGACCCGGTTTTTTGAAAATGGTGGGGGGTTTTTGTCCCCGGGGGGTCCTAATGATGGGGGAATTTGAACATTTTATGATAGTGAAGGTGTAATAAAAGGGGGAGGGGTTGAGTCAAAGGGGGGGAAGTGTCCCCCTTTCCCAAATAAATTCACAGAAAAAAGGCGCGGGGAAACCTCGTTTTACAAAGACCCCCCCAAAGATTTCTCACAATGGAAGGGCATTTTGGAGACCAGGGTTTGGGATAATATAAATGATTTTTGATTTTTGGGAATTATGTCTGTTTGTTTTTTATAAGTTTTTTAAATTTTACTAAAAAAAAATGAAAATTTCCCCCTGGTTTTTTATAATGGAACCAAACTCGAAATAAACAAATCCTTTTTTTGGGAAAATTAGGCGCACTTAGAAAAAAAATTTTCTGACCCTTCCCCACAAAAGAAACCCAAACTAAAACCCAAATTGATATTGTGTGTCTCAAGAGGGGCAGAGTCCCTAAAAAACCCCAAACCCCCCTAAATTGCCATCGTTTGTTGCTTAAAACCTAAAATCAAACTAATTCTTGTTTTCTAAAAAAAAAATATTTTAAAAATCCTTCCCCATCAACTTCTTGCACAAAAGGGAAAACAGGGGGGTTTAAGTTCACGGGTTAGGATTTTATTTGGGAAAATTGGGTCTCAACATATTTAACTTGTTAAAGCTTCCTGCTGATAAATTTAATTACTTGGAGCTCCCCAAATTTGGCCAGTCCAGGGGGAAACCCACTTTCATTTTTTGGGGTTTTTTAATGCAAACACAAAAGCAAATTTGGGGGAAAAATCTCAGTTTGGTAACGTAAATTTGGGGACAAAATGTTTTTCAAAATTTTTAAAACCCGTCATGAAATTGCCAAAATTTTAGGTGGGCCCTTGAACCCCCCCCATAATTAAAGGAGATTTTCCCTTTATCTGTGTCTTGGCTTCAACAAAAATTTTCCAGCTGTGATCTTCCATTTTTTAAAAGATTTTAGCTCTGAACATTTCCCCAAAGGGTTTAAACCCTCCAGAATTGGAAATTAAATAAATTTTCCCCCGGTGGGGAAAATTTTAAAAAGGGAAACGTCTTAAAAATTTCCCCCGATCAAACCCCCTTTTTTTAAAGGAAATTTGGTTTTCACATGTGATTTACTGGAAAAATTCCTATGAGGGTACCTCTGTCGAGACTTTTTTAAAAAATGACCTTGGGGGAGCCGTATTCCGAACTTCTTAGAGCCGCCTCTGAAACCTCCTACTACTCTAAATCCCCCAAAAGCTTCCAAAATAATCAAAAATTTTATAAAAAACAAAAAATTTACAATGATTCTTTAAATTTTGGGAAAATTGAAACGTTAAATGCCCCGCAGACAAAGGCCCCCTATAGAAACCACGTACCCCTGAAAGCTGAAACCTCTTCCAAAAATTTCCCCTTTCTGCTGCCAGAGAGCTTTTGACAGAGCTGCGGGGAAAAAAAGATGGGGGAAAAAATTTGTCAAATTTTCCCCCAATGCTCACACCCCACTTAGCCGGGGAGGAGGGACAAAAAAAGAAATTTAAAGGGGAACCCGAAAAATGGGCAGATCGCGGGACCCTCATCCCTTTTCATAGGGCAATGGGTTTTGTCAGGCTTTGGGGTGACATCTTTCTATGACAGTCTTTCCCCTAAACCCCACAGGCCCAAATTAAAAGGGCAAATTTTGAAAGGGAAAAGGGGGGGGACTTGTTTTTCTTTAAAAGCTCAGCAAGGCAGATTTACTGGGAACTTCCCCTTTCACTAATTAAAGAACTTGAAGCAGCACTTTAAATAAGGGGAAAAATCCACGTCGCCTGGGGGGAGGGTGGTATTACCCTTTCCCAAAATACTACTCAGATTTCTGGTTCGAGTACCAGGGGGAATCCTTTCTTGAATTATTTAACATAGGGTTTTGTCACCGGGGGGGCTCCCTAAATCAAAGGGCCCCTACCCATTATTCCCCTTCCAAAGCCCCAAACAACAAAACCATTTCGCCCAAAATCCCTTACTAGCTGCCCGTGTAAAACATTTTAAAGGATGATTCTTTTAATCGTTTCTTTTTGCCTTTCCCGAATTTTAAAGGGAAAAATTTTCAACCCGGTTTTTCATGGCTTTAAAGCATTTTGGGAAAGGGGTGGAAACATGCATTACCCCCTTTCCATCTTCCCCCAATGACACTCAAAACTACGTTCCTTGACCTTTAAAAACCCTTTTGATTTTTAGCCCCCCCAACATGTAATCCTTATTTTAAATTGCCAGAAGGATGTTGGAGGATGGCTTCCACCCCCGGGTTAAAGGGTTAAACCCGTCCCAACCAAAAACGTCTTTTTTTGTTTTCCCGGGACAAGGTGTAACAAAGATTTTGAATTTGGAAAAAATTTTCCCCCGGGGGGTGTGCTTATCCCCCCCCCTTTTCAACCCTTTTTATTAAGCCTTACCTTTAAAGCCCTGGGGGGGCCCACCGCCCCCTCATTATATTTTGGGTTTGTTTTGCTGATGACCTAATGTTTACAAATTTCCGGATTTTTTCCAACACCCCAAAAAATTTTTAATCATGTTTTAGGCCCCATGTCGGACCTGGGTTTAAAAATCTTAAAGGGGTAAAACCAAAAAAACCCAACCGGGTCCTCCCGGCCCGAGGGGGGCCAAATTTTTTCCCCCAACCCGTTGCATGATGGGGCCCTTCTAGAAAAAGTAAGCAGATAAAGGTATATAAAGGGGTTTTATTTCCCCTACTTTGGGCCCTGTTGTAAGAGACTTGTCCCCCAATTAAAAAGAAAGGCTGAAGAGCACTTAGAGTTGTGGCCGGGTTTTTAAACCCAGGTAAGGTTTCTAATTTTAAAAATTTTGGAAAAAAAAAAAATCTTGTTATATAGAACATTGGTTTTATTTTTGCAGCGGGCCCCTACTTGCACTGTGTCTGACTGGAAGCTTGGAAGGGGTGGAAAAACTGCAAAACGAAAACAAAGAGGGCATTTCCCAGGAAAGCCCTCGAAATGCCAAAATTTTAAAAAATGCGGAAAAAAACTTTAATTTTCCCAAACATTTTTAAAATCGTGTTACGGAAAAAAAAAATTCCCCTTAAAAAGGGGCCAATTTTTTTAAAGGTTGCCCCTTCAAAACCCTTTCACAGAAGCCCTCCAAACTTTCCTCGCACTGGGGAACATCCCTTTCCCGATGGAACGAAAAAAAATGGAAAACCCACCTCCGCATGAAACCCGTTTTCCGATTATATCAAGTTGGAAACAGAGAACAAAATTTTCCCCGTCCATGGGAAAATTACCCCATTCCCCAAAATTTCCAAACCCCCCTTTCCCCCCCAAAACCCCTTCTTAAAATTTACAAACCCAAAACTTTTGTCTTTTAAACCAAAAATTGCCTTAAAGTATTTTATAACTTATTTACACAGAAACAAACTTTCACAAATTAAAACGTTTTGAAGGTTTTTGTTTCCCCCCATTCCCCTTGGGGCAGCTGGGTGGGTGCTTTTTTCCCACAAGTATGGCTCTCATAAAGGGAAAATTTGGGGCAGCATCCAAACCCAAGGGGGGGGGGGCCCCTTTACCCCTTTAAAACCGAAAAAGTTTGCCCTACTCCTTTTCATCAAAAAGTGTCCATGTATCTAAAAATTGACACTTTAATTTGTAAAATGATTCTCTGTCATCCATAAAAGCTCTCAAAAAAAATTAAAGTAAAAAAATTGTGCATGTTTTTCAGAAGCCAGAAAAAAGGTATGGTAAGATTGTGGACAGTGGAGTCAGAGTGCCTGCGTGGGGTTTTCCCTCTACAAATTTGGGTTTAGATGCATGAATTTGAAAATGATAAATTTGGGCCCAAACTGTTTTTTTTTCAAAGAGGGGGAGAAATTTCAATCTTGGTTGTCATTTTTGCATTTTTTTAACAAATTTCGGGAAAAAAACTTCAAATGAACTTTTTTTTGACTTAAAAAACTTAGGGGATTGACACAAATCAGTCCATTTTATCACATTCCATCATGCAGGGGAGCCACAGTTTTATTTGGGGCAATCCAAAAAGAAAGGGAGACTCTTGGATTTTCACTAAATGCCCGGCTTTGGGTGGGTTACAAGGGAAACTTTTCAGGGGGTTTAAAACACCACCCAGATGTAGCCAAACAATGTAAACTTTGCCAGATGGGGAAAATTTTTTCCCCACATTGCGTCATTATGTTTCGGAGTTTTGGTTTTATAAAATTAATGAATTTTTTGAAACAAAACCCCTCAGAAAATGTTCAAGAAATGGCTAAGTTTTTTTCCACGTTGGATTTATTTCAGACCAATTTTGGAGAAAAAAACCCGACTTTGCTAAACTGTAGAAAAAAAACAATTTCCACATGTGTGCATGTGTGTGTTTTGTGTGTGTGTGTGTGTGTGTGGGGTGGTGTTTTGTGGTGTGGGTGTTTTGGGGTGTGTGTGTGTGTTTTGGGGTGTGTGTGTGTGTGTGTGGTGGTGTTGGGGGAGTTTCGGTTTTGTGGGTGTGTGTGAGGGGTTTGTGGGGCGGGGGGTTTGTGAGGGGGGGTGGGGTGTGTGTGTGCGTGTGTGGGGTGTGTGTGCGGTGTGGGGGGGTGTTTCGTGTTTGGGTGTGTTGCGTGTGGGGGTGGGGGGGTGTGTTGGGGTGGTGTGGGGTGTGAGTTGTGGGGGGTGTGAGGGTGTGTGTGTGGGGTGTGTGTGAAAAGGGGGGGGTTTTGTGTGGGTGTTGGTTTTGTTGTGGGGTGTGGGTGTGTGGTTGTTTGGGGGTGCGTCCTTTTGTGTATGCATATATTTTTTTACGCTCGTGTTCACATGTCCGTGCGTGCGCCCTCGTTTTGTGTATGTGCGCGCGGGCGTTTGTGTTGGGGGTTAAAAAAACCACTTTAAAAATTTGTTTTTTTAAAAATAATTTCAATTGGGGACCCGGGGTGGAACTTTCGTGGTTCAAAATTTCTTTTAAAATTTTTTTCTACGTAACCTTTTTAGGGGGTGAAGCTGATTCATTACCCCCCTTTTAACTTGCCATGAATTTTGACCAAATTACCTGGAGTTCATACCTTTGTAACTAGTTCGATACATAAATTTGGGGGTCCAGTCACTGGACCCATTATGTACCTTTGTATTTTTTGACTACGCCCACGGATGGGTATGGGGGGGCAAAAGATTAAACTAAAGTGTGTGTGTGTGTGTGTGTGTGTGTGGGGTGTGTGGTGTGTGTGTGTGTGTGTGTGTGTGTGTGTGTGTGGTGTGTGTGACTCAACAATCAATATTTGCACCAATAACTCATTACAGTTGTGCCCGGGGTGTGGAAGTGTGAATTCCCTCATTACTCTATAATTTGTTATGATTGTAGCCAAAGTATAAAAGTAAGTAACCATTCTACAGAATTCATTACCTTTGTAACTTGTGAGCTCATTACCTTTTGTCCCTAGTTCAGCTATCAAAACTTTGGGGGCCCAGTCCCGGGAAACCCATTACGTCCCTCTGTAATCTGTAAATAACCTTTGTAGCTTGTCATGATTGTGACCAGACTTACCTGGAGTTCATTACCTTTGTAAATTGTGAGTTCATTACCTTTGTAAATTGTGATTTCTTTAAATTTTGTAAATTGTGAGTTCATTACCTCTGAACTTGCTCAGCTATCAAAACTTTGGAGTCCAGTCCCGGGACCAATTATGTACCTCTGAAATCTCTTGACTACCGCCCACAGGATGGGTATGGGGTACATAATAAACATATTAAACTAACCCTCCTCATCACCTAACACACTTGTATTAAATTTCCAATACCCCCTAGATATACCTGCTAGTGACTCCCCGCCACCTCTGCTACTACCGCCGATGATCCGAATAAGCTACTTCTATTGTACGGAAAATGTCAACCCCAAACCCCCTTGAGATATATACAGCCTATCCAACCTAGCAGGTAACCCCGTCTTACAAAGTGTGCTCTATCCCCCCATGCCCCCTCCTCCCAACGCATCCCGCAACTAAAATATCCCTCAAAAGATCTCGAAGGCCGCCGACACGTCCCCCGCCCTTTTGGTTCCACGTCAGCCCTCCTAATAACGCAGTTCCAGTCGCCACAACGACGGCCACTGCAGGTAAACCACGCAAGAAGAAAACTAGTTCTTTACATACAAAATCCCTTTTTACCCTCACATTATTTTCCCCTGGTTTCATACACAAATACAAAGATACCCGCTGTCCCATCCACCACCCCATCCATGCGCAATACTCTTCCCCCTCCTCCCCCTCCTTTTTAGCAACACAAACGGGCTTGCCTCCCTGATCAATATACCCACACCACCTTTCAGACGTGGGATGGCAGAGTCATGACCTGAAACCCCCCCACCTCGAGCACTCTTCCCTCCTTGAATTGTGTTCTTGCAGGAAAACATCCCTCCTATATTTATACAAAACATTCGAAACCCCTTCCTTCTTACACTATTACACAGTCCATTTACGTTCACAGTCATACACCTAAGGGCCCCTTTTTAGTTTCCACCCCTTCCTCCTCTTCTTCATTCATCCAGGGCCTCCTGCCCAGAGCCAGCACAAAAGGGTTCACACCATTTAACCCTCCCCCTTTTTTGCGATGCCTCTTATCGTGACTGCTTCGACATTGCTCTTCCTTCCTCCCAGACCTCTGCGCCGGCGTCAGGACATCATCTGAGTCTGACGCCGCCGCTCTCTTCCTCGTGATTTCCCTCTTCATCCATGTTATCTTTCTGAGGTTCCCTCACGATGAACCTCAACCTCCACCACGCCCCGTTCCCCAGCACACGGCGACAACTCTCTCTTACTAGTTGGCCCGGTAACCCTGCTATGTTTTTTATCCTTACATTCCTCTACAGGCACCGCCGTGTCTCTCACCAGCTCAGGAACAACATCCTCTGCAGGCGGTGTCAATGTCCTTAAACACTTCCTGAAGCTCTTCCTCTAGAGCCTGCACCTCCTCCTGCACTTGCACTTTTGTACTTTTCCTTTTTGTAGTAACAGATCCTTTTACATCACAGCTTACCTCACACATGCCATTCTCCTCTTTGGAATCCTCCACCTCTTCACTCCACAAGCGCCCAGGCCCTTGCTTGCACACTGGGCTCTCAACAGCTATCACGCTGGTAACTGGTGCTTCACCAGTTTGCGCTGGCGCCCTCCTCAGCTTCACGCACTCTGCCGCCATATGGTCGTACGCCCCACATATTCTGCACATACGTCTCTGTCCGGCATACGATACCATAACTTGCGTCCTGAAGTCCTCCAACACGACGTAAGACGGTATGGGATGTCTCAGAGTCATCTTCAGGGAAAAGGTACCCTCCGGACGTCCCATGTAATCACCTGCCGTCCACTTGCCCTTTTGTGCCAGATGTACGGTTCCATATGTCTCAAAAACACTCCTTATGTCAGCCTCATCTGCCTCAAATGGGACATTACGTATCTTAACCCACGTAAAGTGGCGAGATACGTCGATCAAACGCACCTTCACAGCTGGAGTAGCGTCAAGACTCACGTCTTGGAACCTCGTCACCAAAGACTCATACACGGACGTGGAATTCAGTTTGACGAAGATTTTATAAGCCCCATTCAGGGCTACACCATACACCTCATCGTCCTGGATTCCATAGGTCTCCGTAATGATTGTTGGGAGTAAGACTTGCACTGAAGAGGGTGAAATCGCCCCACGAAGCAGCTCAATACCAATGGTATTTACGCGCCTCCTCACACTCAGCGCCATGTTGATACAAGCTATCATAGTACTAGGGGGAGAGAGCACAACTTTGTAATACCCAGTCAGTGGCCAGGCTTCAAACACCTTTTATTGTAAAGCAATAAAGGAATGGAACAGACTGCCCGCACATGTCAAAGCCAGTCATAGCATGAACCAGTTCAAGAAGAGTGCCAAAAGGTGTCTGATGATTGTAGCTTCAGAGAGGGAGGGAAATTATTTTTTTTTTATTTTTTTTAGCTAACATATGTAAATGTAAATAACTCTTTTTACCTTATTCCTAGAATACATCCTTTATAGTATAATAATAAGTTATTATCACCCCTTCCCAGGTCAGGGGTGGGCAACCCTTGGCACGCATGCCAAACCTGGCACACCAACAACCTCTTTCCGGCCCAAGAACCTCTGGTCCCATCTAAAAAAAAAAGTGACATTTATGGCGTATCCATCCCAAGAAAAGCGGGGAAATAGTCCATCAATTCCTAAGATCATTTCACAACTTTTCGTGATATTGTGTTGATAACAATCAGGTGATACTTTACATTAAGTACTTTACATCATTTCTGGTAGGCCAAGTTCCAACATAGTTGCTACTAACTTTGAGGTCACCAAAGTTATTGTTCAACATGGAAGCCACTTAGTGATGGGAAGTATATTGTGTTGATAACAATCAGGTGATACTTTACATTAAGTACTTTACATCATTTCTGGTAGGCCAAGTTCCAACATAGTTGCTACTAACTTTGAGGTCACCAAAGTTATTGCTCAACATGGAAGCCACTTACTGATGGGAAGTATATTAAAGAAACAATGTTATTATGTCCTTCTTTACTTGGTGACAATCTTTCAGAAAAGAAAAGGATTATTCAGCTCATTAAAGATTTGTCTGAGAGTAGACAAACTGTTAAGGATAAGATACTTAAGCTGGAAAGTAATGCAGCGGAACAATTAACAACAGATAGTGCACCCAGCATGATTGGTAAGGTTACAACAGATGGTGCACCCAGCATGATTGGTAAGGCTAAAACAGATGGTGCACCCAGCATGATTGGTAAGGCTAAAAAAAGATGGTGCACCCAGCATGATTGGTAAGGTTACAACAGATGGGCACCCAGCATGATGGTAAGGTTAAAACAGATGGTGCACCAGCATGATTGGTAAGGTTACAACAGATGGTGCACCCAGCATGATTGGTAAGGCTAAAACAGATGGTGCACCCAGCATGATTGGTAAGGCTAAAACAGATGGTGCACCCAGCATGATTGGTAAGGTTACAACAGATGGTGCACCCAGCATGATTGGTAAGGCTAAAACAGATGGTGCACCCAGCATGATTGGTAAGGTTACAACAGATGGTGCACCCAGCATGATTGGTAAGGCTAAACAGATGGTGCACCAGCATGATTGGTAAGGTTACAACAGATGGTGCACCAGCATGATTGGTAAGGTTACAACAGATGGTGCACCAGCATGATTGGTAAGGTTACAACAGATGGTGCACCAGCATGATTGGTAAGGTTACAACAGATGGTGCACCCAGCATGATTGGTAAGGTTACAACAGATGGTGCACCCAGCATGATTGGTAAGGCTAAAACAGATGGTGCACCCAGCATGATTGGTAAGGTTACAACAGATGGGGCACCAGCATGATTGGTAAGGTTACAACAGATGGCGCACCCAGCATGATTGGTAAGGTTACAACAGATGGTGCACCCAGCATGATTGGAAAGGCTAAAACAGATGGTGCACCCAGCATGATTGGTAAGGTTACAACAGATGGTGCACCCAGCATGATTGGTAAGGTTACAACAGATGGTGCACCCAGCATGATTGGTAAGGCTAAAACAGATGGTGCACCCAGCATGATTGGTAAGGTTACAACAGATGGTGCACCCAGCATGATTGGTAAGGCTAAAACAGATGGTGCACCCAGCATGATTGGTAAGGTTACAACAGATGGTGCACCCAGCATGATTGGTAAGGTTACAACAGATGGTGCACTCAACATGATTGGTAAGGTTACAACAGATGGTGCACCCAGCATGATTGGTAAGGTTACAACAGATGGTGCACCCAGCATGATTGGTAAGGTTACAACAGATGGTGCACCCAGCATGATTGGTAAGGTTACAACAGATGGTGCACTCAACATGGTTGGTAAGGTTACAACAGATGGTGCACCCAGCATGATTGGTAAGGTTACAACAGATGGTGCACCCAGCATGATTGTTAAGGTTACAACAGATGGTGCACTCAACATGGATGGTAAGGCTACAACAGACGGTGCAACCAGCATGATTGCTAAGGTTACAAAAGATGGTGCACCCAGCACGAGTGGTAAGGTTACAACAGATGGTACACTCAACATGATTGGTAAGGTTACAACAGATGGTGCACCCAGCATGATTGGTAAGGTTGCAACAGATGGTGCACCCAGACTGATTGGTAAGGTTACAACAGATGGTGCACCCAGCATGATTGGTAAGGTTACAACAGATGGTGCACCCAGAGTGATTGGTAAGGTTACAACAGATGGTGCACCCAGCATGATTGATAAGGTTACAACAGATGGTGCACCCAGAGTGATTGGTAAGGTTACAACAGATGGTGCACCCAGAGTGATTGGTAAGGTTACAACAGATGGTGCACCCAGCATGATTGTTAAGGTTACAGCAGATGGTGCACCCAAAGTGATTGGTAAGGTTACAACAGATGGTGCACCCAGCATGATTGGTAAGGTTACAACAGATGGTGCACCCAGCATGATTGGTAAGGCTACAAAAGATGGTGCACTCAACATGATTGGTGATGTTATAACAGATGGTGCACCCAGCATGATTGGTAACGTTACAACAGATGGTGCACCCAACATGATTGGTAAGGTTACAACAGATTGTGCACCCAGCATGATTGGTAAGGTTGCAACAGATGGTGCACCCAGAGTGATTGGTAAGGTTACAACAGATGGTGCACCCAGCATGATTGGTAAGGTTACAACAGATGGTGCACCCAGAGTGATTGGTAAGGTTACAACAGATGGTGCACCTAGAGTGATTGGTAAGGTTATAACAGATGGTGCACCCATCATGATTGGTAAGGTTACAGCAGATGGTGCACCCAGAGTGATTGGTAAGGTTACAACAGATGGTGCACCCAGTATGATTGGTAAAGTTACAACAGATGGTGCACCCAACATGATTGGTAAGGCTACAAAAGATGGTGCACTCAACATGATTGGTGAGGTTACAACAGATGGTGCACCCAGCATGATTGGTAAGGTTACAACAGATGGTGCACCCAGCATGATTGGTAAAGTTACAACAGATTGTGCACACAGCATGATTGGTAAGGCTACAAAAGATGGTGCACTCAACATGATTGGTGAAGTTACAACAGATGGTGCACTCAGCATGATTGGTAAGGTTACAACAGATGGTGCACCCAGCATGATTGGTAAGGTTACAACAGATGGTGCACCCAGAGTGATTGGTAAGGTTACAACAGATGGTGCACCCAGCATGATTGGTAAGGTTGCAACAAATTGTACACCAAGAGTGATTGGTAAGGTTACAACAGATGGTGCACCAAGCATGATTGGTAAGGTTACAACAGATGGTGCACCCAGAGTGATTGGTAAGGTTACAACAGATGGTGCACCCAGCATGATTGGTAAGGTTGCAACAAATGGTGCACCCAGATTGATTGGTAAGGTTACAACAGATGGTGCAGCCAGCATGATTGCTAAGGCTACAACAGATGGTGCACCCAGCATGATTGGTAAGGTTGCAACAAATGGTACACCCAGTGTGATTGGTAAAGTTACAACAGATGGTGCACCCAGCATGATTGGTAAGGTTACAACAGATGGTGCACCCAGCATGATTGGTAAGGCTGCAAAAGATGGTGCACTCAACATGATTTGTGAGGTTACAACAGATGGTGCACCAAGCATGATTGGTAAGGTTGCAACAAATGGTGCACCCAGAGTGATTGGTAAGGTTACAACAGATGGTGCACCCAGCATGATTGGTAAGGTTACAACAGATGGTGCACCCAGCATGATTGGTAAGGTTACAACAGATGGTGCACCCAGAGCGATTGGTAAGGTTGCAACAGATGGTGCAGCCAGCATGATTGGTAAGGTTACAACAGATTGTGCACCCAGCATGATAGTTAAGGTTTCAACAGACGGTGCACTCAACATGGATGGTAAGGTTACAACAGATGGTGCACCCAGCATGATTGGTAAGGTTACAACAGATGGTGCACCCAAAGTGATTGGTAAGGTTACAACAGATGGTGCAGCCAGCATGATTGCTAAGGCTACAACAGATGGTGCACACAGCATGATTGGTAAGGCTACAAAAGATGGTGCACTGAACATGATTGGTAACGTTGCAACAGATGGTGCACACAGCATGATTGGTAAGGCTACAAAAGATGGTGCACTGAACATGATTGGTAACGTTGCAACAGATGGTGCACCCAGCATGATTGGTAAGGTTACAGCAGATGGTGCACCAAGCCTAATTGGTAAGTTTACAACAGATGGTGCACCCAGAGTGATTTGTAAGGTTACAACAGATGGTGCACCCAGCATGATTGGTAAGGTTACAACAGATGGAACACCCAGCATGATTGGTAAGGTTACAACAGATGGTGCACCCAGAGTGATTGTTAAGGTAACAACAGATGGAACACCCAGCGTGATTGGTAATTATTATTATTATAATCAAGGGGGAAGCGCTAAACCCGGAGGATTATACAGCGCCTGGGGGGGGGGATGTGGAAGGCATTCAGGCTTAATTCGGGGAACTGGAGCACAGATCCAATTCCCTAAATCAAGAGCCCCTCACCAACATCAAGGAACCTTCCTTGAGGGGCGTGATTGGTAAGGAAGTAGGATTTGTAAATCTGTAAAAGATGTTGGTCATCGGGTGACAGACTTTCAATGCATCATACACGAGGCTTTATGTACAAAAGTTGGTCTATAAGAACTTCAAGAAGTGATGCAGTCACCAAGATTGCTAATTACATTTTTGCACGAACTTTGAATAAAAGACAAAATCAGAATTTATTGAAGGAGGTGGATTCAGTACAACAATGTTTGTTGACTTAGTCCAGGTTTTGTTTTAAAACAATTTGTTGAATGTCTGGATGAGATAAATCTCTTTTAGAGTAACCAACAAGTGTCTTATTAAGAAATGTCTGATATCGTGTGGGTTTGTAAACTTTTTTTTCGATCTTTGCGAACATTTAAATGATTTGAACATTAAATTACAAGTCTCTGGCAAGACACTTGATGTTATGTTCGATTACATAAAGGTATTTGAAATGAAGTTATGGGGTTTTTAAGAGGAATATAGATAGTGAGAGGTTTTTTCATCTACTTATTCTTGTGAATCATTGTTTTCAGTGAATAACTTTGTTAAGTCTGGTAATAGTAGCAGCCTTATGGATGAAACTAGTAGGTCATGTATATCTCTGAAGGTTGGTTTAGAAAGACACGTAAGTAAACACTATAACATATTTATTATAACTTTGTTAAGTCCGGTAATAGTAGCAGCCTTATGGATGAAACTAGTAGGTCATGTATATCTCTGAAGGTTGGTTTAGAAAGACACGTAAGCAAACACTATAACATATTTATTAGAAAACGTTTCGGTCCTGGGACCTCGATCACTTCTAACATACATAGGTAGAAAGACATTATATATATAGGCGGAGAGTGAGATGTGACGCACGTGACCTGAGGAATGTCATAAGAACATAAGAATGGAGGAACACTGTAGAAGGCCTACTGGCTCATGCGAGGCAGGTCTTTATCAAAACAACCTCTACCTGTGATGAGGACGGGTAGACGATGAAATCATGTGACTCCTGTGTTGTTGGGTTGGTGTTGCTTAAGTATCATGTATGCCAATGTTTTTGAAATTTTGTAGTTTCCAGTGTTGCGTTCTATAGTGTCGGTGACGGCGATTAGTGAAGCTTCTAGGCACCGTCGGCGTCTGAGGTCTGGTTCGGTGAGAATGAGTTGTGCCTCATTCCAGTTCATCAAATGCCCCGTGGAGTCTCTGTGGAGGACACAGTCGTACCTTACATCGTCTCTGTTAGAGGCATTTCGATGCTCATTCAGGGGACTGCAAGATCTCTGCCTGTCTCGCCTACATATTTCTTGGGACAGATCCCATAGGGGATAGTGTATTCGCCTGCTGTAGAAGTTAGAGGTGTGGGGCTGCGTTTAGGAGTGAGGTCTTTGATAGACGATGTGTTTATGGTGAAAACGTTGATGTTACTCATAGCAAGTGCCCGGCGAGTATTCGTGGCAACATCGCCATATGGGAGTACTATGAACTGTTTAGGGGGCTGTTCCATGGGCGGTTTGTTAAGGATAGCTTGTGCCTTGAGTGAGCATCGAAATGCCTCTAACAGAGACGATGTAAGGTACGCCTGTGTCCTCCACAGAGACTCCACGGGGCATTTGATGAACTGGAATGAGGCACAACTCATTCTCACCGAACCAGACCTCAGACGCCGACGGTGCCTAGAAGCCTCACTAATCGCCGTCACCGACACTATAGAATGCAACACTGGAAACTACAAAATTTCAAAAAACATTGGCATACATGATACTTAAGCAGCACCAACCCAACAACACAGGAGTCACATGATTTCATCGTCTACCCGTCCTCATCATAGGTAGAGGTTGTTTTGATAAAGACCTGCCTTGCATGAGATAATAGGCCTTCTACAGTGTTCCTCCATTCTTATGCTCTTATGACATTCCTCAGGTCACGTGCGTCACATCTCACTCTCAGCCTATATATATAATGTCTTTCTACCTATGTATGTTAGAAGTGATCGAGGTCCCAGGACCGAAACGTTTTCTAATAAATATGTTATAGTGTTTGCTTATGTGTCTTTCTAAACCAACTTGTCGGTATTTATTACCAAGGTTTATACCATCTCTGAAGGTTACAAAATACAAGACTAATATTCATTATCTGTCATCAGTGATGCACCACCACAAGTCTCATTGATGGAAATAAATAAAAGGTCCCCAAATTTTCCC
>NC_069452.1:34833148-34856463 GCF_026875155.1 Cherax quadricarinatus | reverse complement strand
GCAGCCTTTTATGGATGAAACTAGTAGGTCATGTATATCTCTGAAGTTACAAAATACAAGACTAATATCATATTTCATCAGTGATTGCACCACCACAAGTCTCATGATGGTATTAATAAAAGGTCCACAATTTTTCCCTATCAAGTTTTGATTTGATGTTTTCTGCTAAAATGGTAAATATTCACTTCTCTTTAACATGTAGTTTTGTAGGTAAAATAATTATACTGGAATTTCTTTGTGATTTTATGTATCATTCTTAAGGGATTAAAAATTAATAAAGGAATATCTTTAATTTTACAGTCGGGCCCCACTTATATGGCAGGTTAAGTTCCAGGCTACCGTCGTAAAGTGGAAATCGCCGTAAAGTGGAACACCCTTTTTTTCCTTATAAATGCATACAAATACTAGATAACAAGTTTACACTAACATATATTAAGTTAGCAATAGAACTAGGCATCAAAACACAATAAAAAAGTACAATACACACATAGTGCAGTCATTACTTATCTTAAAATATTTATAGTCTTAATCTAGGGTGAGATGAGTAGTATTTATTGTAAGAAATCAAGTGTGGTATGTATGGTAGTCAGCCGGGCTACCATACCATGGTAGTCAGCCGGGCTACCATACCATGGTAGTCAGCCGGGCTACCATACCATGGTAGTCAGCCGGGCTACCATACCATGGTAGTCAGCCGGGCTACCATACCATGGTAGTCAGCCAGGCTACCATACCAGGTCATTCCACCCACACATAATATTCTATGATATTTAAGCATCCCAGAGCGATAAAATGCATATACAGTTCACTCATTACTCACCTTAAAATATTTGTAGTCTTAATGTAGGGTCAGAGGTGAGTAAACGAGTTAAAACGAAATAAATGAGAGAGAGAGAGAGAGAATGAGTACATGAGGGATGACAGGCACAGAGTTATGTAAACAAACCAGGTGAACATAAGTTTAGTAAACAAAGTGTACACGTCTGGTTTGTGTACAAGTTACATTGTACACAAGTTGTCTCTACATTGATATGGTAGACTAATGGAAGGAGAACACTCCCATTCTAATGTAACACCATTTTAAGAAGAAATGACGCTCTGAGTGAAGGCAATGGAATTAAGTCACTCTGACTTTTTTGGGTTTATCTCAGGTTCTCTACATATATGCTGTTATGTATGATAGTCTATGTAACTGCTACTTGTGTATACCTGAAAAACTTACTTACATATGAAGAATAAATTTCATACAAGTTACCTCAGTTAACACATTTTCTGTTACGGTCCAGACTATTTATTTATTTATTTATTTTAACATGATACTCAGTGAGTACAAGGATTACAGTGATTACAGTGTAACATGCAAAGCCCATTGTATGCAGAGCATTATGGGGCAGGCTTTAAAATTAACTTAAGATTAAACTAAGCAATGATATATTTCAGTGGTTAAAACATTATTGTAAAAAACAAGATAAACAATTTAGCACAAATGAGTATTACAAAGACGGGGGTCATATGGTCATTTACTGTGTTGCTGTGCATTTCAGTAGGTGAGAGAAGACGTATGTAGTGTCATCTGCAAATTAGTGTGGTTCAGTAGTTGCGATGCATTTGGACGGTCTTTTATGATATGAGAGAGAGAAAAAGATTCTAGGATACTTCCCTGTGGGACACCAACTGTAATGGCTGTGTGGAAGAGTTTGCCCAAATTTTGTGTACACATGTTGGCTTCTGTTGTGAGTATGACTTTAGGTAGTTGAGGGCGTGCCTCTTATACCATTGTGCGACACTTTTTTATGGAGCAAGTCATGGTCATCTGTATCAAAAATTGACATATGTCAATGAAGATCCAGTGGGACTTTTTTTTTCTCTAATGCAGTGTATATGTGTTCTAGCATGTGTATAAGAGTATCATTAGTATTTTGATTGGGGCCTAAACCATATTGACAGGGGTTGAGTATGTTGTGGGGATGAGGTTAGAATGATTCGCTTACGAATTACTTTTTCGAAGGATTTTAGAGAGAAAATGTTATTCATGCATCACTTGTACAAGTTATTGGCTACGCATTCATATTTATGTTTTATTTATTCTATTTTGGGGAGTTTTGTATTTAATCATCTTTATATGTTATGTATCATGGTTATTATATATTTTTGAAAAAAAATATCATGGATGGGTTAATGATTATGTGTATATTTATGTAATATCTGACATTTATATGAGACTCGGTATGATTATTTTATTATTTCCATTATGGCATCATTTGTGCAAATCGTCTCACGCTACCACATCTCATATTTATGTTTATTTATTCTATTGTGGGGTGTATTTATATCTTTATATGTTATGTATCATGTTTGTTATATAATTTGACAAAAAAAATCATAGATGCATTAATGAAAAATGTGTTGTATACAGTTAGTCCTTCATTTATAGGTCATCATTTTTAATCACCAGGGCCCGGTGGGCCTGGTGGCTAAGGGCTCCCGCTTCACCACGGACGGGCGACCGGGTTCGATTTCCGGGCGTGGTGGAAACATTCCGACACATTTCCTTTCACTGTTGTCCTTGTTCCTAGAGCATAGGTACCTGGGTGTTAGTTCGACTGGTGTGGGTCGCATCCTGGGGGGACAAGATTAAGGACCCAATGGAAATAAGTTAGACAGTCTCGATTGATGCACTGACTTTCTTGGGTTATCCTGGGTGGTCTAACCCTCCGGGGGGTTAAATATCCGAACGAAATTCTTATCTTATCTTTCTTATCATCCGTTCCTGGAAGTATGACGATTATCGAAATAGACGATTTTCGAATCAATTTTCCCCATAAGAAAAGAAATAATGTAAATACAATTATCCGCTTTCCCCCCCATCTGACACCAGAAAGTATTTAAAACAAAAAAAAATTTTTACATGAAATATAAATGTAGTACATAAACAATACAATGGGACATGATGAATGAAACATTAACAGGATAACACTTACCTTCATTGTGATTTTTTCTTAGTGTATGGAAGACTGGAGGAGGAGAGAGATTGGATTAGTTACTGTTTGGAAGGGGTTACATAATTCTCTTTTCTGTTTCTTAATGCCACTAGGACCAGCTTGAGAGTCACTGGAGTCCTGTCTTGCAAAAAAGTTGTCGCCAGAGTCCAGAGGCTCGGGTTATAGTGTCTCTTTAAAACTTCCCTTAAAATGGTCTAAGACTCTGTCATGTTACAAGTTGCTGATATGGCTTGCAACATCCTTCTCAAGGGTGATGTTTCTCCTAAATCTTCCATCCTACCCCACATTTCAAAAATCTCTTAGATTTTGAAGAAGGGCACCTTCTTCCACTTTCTTCTCCTCTCTGCAGGAAGATTCGTGAGCTGCAATTGTTGCTGTTTCCTGCTTGAAGCTCTTGCAGCTCCTCAGTGTTAGCTTTTCATGTGATCCTCCACCAACTTTCACATCCTCCAACTACCATTCCAACACCCATGAACTCCTAATGCCACAATAGAGGTCATATCTGACATAGGCTCATCAGGGTCAGCCTTAAACCTTCAAAATCCCTCTTGTGGACACAATCTTGGCCACAATTTTCTCCAAGCAGAGTTCGAAGTCCTGGTAGTCACTCACCTCCCAAGCCTTACCTATAAGGTTTATGCAATGGAGGATATGAAGTGTTCTTTCCAAAACTCTCTTCGGGTCAAGTGAAAAGTGTCTGAGGTCACATTAAAGCACCTTTGAAACATTGCTTTGGTGTAGATTTTTTAATGTTTAAAATGACCTGTTGGTTCCATGGGCTGGAGGGAAAGGAGTTGGTATTTGGGGGCAGAACTGTTACTGTGATGACCCAAACTCTGCGAATTAGGTCATCTAAGTTTGGAGGTGAGCAGGTGCATTGTCCATTTCTTTGAGGCACTTGAGATCCAATATCTTTTCCAGATGTATTATCTTCACACCTAGGGCCAAACACTTCATTTGAACCACTAGAGGAAAATTTCCCTCATGACCCATGCCTTTTATTAGGATCTCCAAACACACAAAATTTATCTCTTCATATCATTGTTTTTCCTGAACCACACTGAGATTTTCAGAATGGCTAACTAGTAACAGTTCCACTTTGAAATCTCCACTTAGCATTAAATACAGAACATGAGCATCAGCGTTCTGTCTTTCATAGGCTTGTCCTGGCAGTCCCTTTTCCTCCTGAGTAATGTAGGGAAGGGATCCTCTTTGGATTTTTTCAAAGAGGCCTGTTTCATACAATTGAACCTTGTTCAGGTTCAGTCCGTCAGGCCTCTTTGTACTCCTTGTGAATGCACTTACGGGAATTTTGTAGCTGCAAATTTTATCGAACTGGCAGCTCCCATGCCTTATCACACTGTGTATGCCACTACAGTTCTTAAATCTCTCAAACCAACCTTTGCTGGCCTTTTAAATTCACAAATATCGTATCATGGCAGCAATTCCTTTACCAGATCGTCATGCAACTGCCTAGCTCTTCACAAATTAATCGACGTCATAAGACTATCTCCTGCTAATTGTTTCTCGTTTTATACACCAATAATAATTTCTAACATCTGTCGAGTAATGGTGATCCATTTTTGTCAGCATATTTACCCCTTTGCAAAACGTCTTGGATTTTCCTTTTTCTTGGCCACAAAGGGATGATTTGGTTGTACGGGATTTGTTATTACATCCTGGCCAGTTCGGCCAAGAATACAACTTTCATATTGTTCAATGATTGTTTTTTTCTTAAATTTCATTGTATTTCTTCACCTTTCTTTACCAATTGGTGCACTAGGAGTTACTTTGGAGCCCATGTAGCTTATTTTAAGCACTTGCAA
Source organism: Cherax quadricarinatus (assembly GCF_026875155.1). NCBI lineage: Eukaryota > Metazoa > Arthropoda > Malacostraca > Decapoda > Parastacidae > Cherax > Cherax quadricarinatus. The sequence continues at coordinate 34,851,635 of NC_069452.1, read as the reverse complement.
GCACTAAAATGAATGGAATACAGTGGACCACGACGGCAATGGCATCGATTAATGATAAATCCGAGTAGCGATTACATTTTAAGGCAAAAAATTTTGCCTTGACTAGCGCTTTAAAAAACCCGACAATGCTATTCGTTCCAATTTGAGATGTTTCCACTTTGGCCTGAGCATGCCTCACTGCCCATGGGTGCCAGTTCGTTTTTACAAGCAGCCAGCCACCGCAGTCGACTTCCAAAATAAACGGAACATTTCATATTTTCACAAGCCTTTGTAGTGATTGCACCTGCAAAATAAGTCACATGGGCCCCAAAGAAATGCACTTCTAGTGCCGACCCTACAGCAAAAAAAAGGTGTGGAAGTATATGGAGATGAAGAAGAGATCATTGGCTAAGTATGAAAGTGGAGGTGTATCTCTGAGAGCTGGTCGGTTGTTTAGTAAAACCCCAATCAACATCCTACTATGGTGCGGCAGGGGAAAACGGCATCAAGGAAGCTGTTCATTGCCAAATAGCGCAACTATGTTTCGAAACTGAGATCGCAAGTGATAGAAGATGTTGAGAGACTCTTATTGGTGTGGATAAACGAGAAACAGTAGCAGGAGATAGCATCCCTTCAAGTGACATATGTGAAAAAGGACTAGTAAAGTTGCATGACGTTTTAAATTAAAAAAATGCAGCAAAACTAGTGTTGTGAGTGAATTTAAGGCAGCAAGGGATGGTTTGAGAGATTTAAGAATAGTAGTGGCTTCATAGTGTGATAAGGCATGGTGAGGCTGCCAGTTGGGACACAAAGCGGCTGAAAATTAATGTGCAGGAATTCAGGAGTACATAGACAGTGAAGGGACTGAAACTGAACAATGTGTTTAATTGTGACGAAACAGGCTGTTCGGAAGAAAAATGCAAGCAGAAACGTACATTACAGGAAGAAAAGGCACTCAAGGACATAAGCTATGGAGACAGGTTTACTTTGTTAATGTGTGCCCACTGCTAGTGGTGATTGCCAAAGTAAAGCCTTTATTGGTGTATCACTCTGAAACTCCCGTGATGTTAGGAAAAAACAATGTCATCAAGGGCTAATATGTGTGTGCTGTGGTGGGCAAAACAGTAAGGATGGGTCACTAGGACTTTTTCTATGTCTGTTTACACCATGCATTGCCCCAAAGTGAAATATTTACCTAATGAAAAGGAATTAGACCCTTAAGTGCCTCCTGGTATTTAGACAATGCTCCTGGTTATCCTTCAGACTGGCAGAGAGACTTTCTAGGAGGATGAGCTTCATTAAGGTGAAGGTTTTGCCTCTAATACCACTTCTCCTGCAGCCCATGGACCGGCATGTCATTTCCAACTTCAAGAAACTGTACACAAAAGCTATGTTTGAAAGGTGGCTTTGATAGTGACCTCCGAAACTCAAACTGACTAAGAGGAGTTTTGGAAAGATCACTTTACCATCCTCATTGTGTTGTAAAACATTATAGGTAAGGCTTGGGAGGAAGTGACTAAGAGGACCTTGAAAAACTCTGCTTTGGAAATAAACTGTGGCCGAATGTGTAGACAAAGGGATTTGAAGGGTTTGAGGCTAACCTGAGATCTATGCCAGTTGAGGAATCCATTGTGGCACTGGGAAGTCCTGGGGGTTTGAGGTTAGTGGGGAGGATGTGGAAGAGGTTTTGTGGATAGAGCCCCCTGCCGCCTTACCACTGCATGAGCTGCTAGATCATCTTGAACAGCAAGAGGGCAGACTGAGGAAAATGCTTAGGAGGAGGGGATAGAGAAATGGAAGACGTTGCCTACTTCTAAGATTAAGGAAATGTGTGCAAGTTGGCTTTAAGTTGCAAACCATTTTTGATGAAAATCACCCTGACACAGCTACTGCAAGCCGTGTTGGCAACCTGTACACTGAAAATGGTTGTGAAACCACTTTAGGAAGGTTCATTAAAGGAACAAGATTACAAGGTAATCTATGGACAGATAATGTTGTGCGGATGATAAGTCAGAGACTTTGAAAGCTGGTCCTTGTGGCATTAAAAGAACAAGGGAAGTAACCCAGAAAAGGACTTGCTACCTCAAGTTGCTTAATGGAGGGGATTCCCCATCTAAACACTAAAAAGATCAACACTCCCCTTCCTCCAATTCATCAATCATCACCAGATCTTCAATAAAGGTAAGTGTCATGTAAATGTGCATGTCTTCTTCAGTTTGTGTGTATTAAAATTATTATTTTATGTGGTAAAAAAAATAAAATTTTTTTTTTCCAATAACTTTGGGGTGTTCTTGCCGGATTAATAAATTTGATTTCCATTATTTCTTTATGGGGAAGATAAATTAATCTTGACTAACGATAATTCGATTAACGATGAGCTCTCATGAACGGATTAATATCGACTGTTGAGGGTCCACTGCATTATGGAATTATTTCGTATGTCAAGTGAGGGGACCGTCGCTCACAGATTAAACAATGGCACACTGGCTGGGAAGGGAGGGCGTGATGTTCAGAGCCATGAGACGCATCCAGGAGAAATGTTGATCAGCTGAGCCAAGCTGACCATTTGACGAGCCAATGTTTGGACAATAAATAACGCATCGATTCCCAATAAAGGGACAACTATTGAGCTGTTGATTAGTCGAGGGACCACTGTTATTAACATAAAATACAACTATTTAACTGAGATTCGGTGATATTATTTTATTATTTTTTTATTAACACATGGCCAATTCCCCAAGGCAGGGTGGGCCAAAAAAGAAAACATTTCACCTTCATTCACTCCCATCACTGTCTTGCCAGAAGGGTGCTTTACAACTTCAGTTTTCTAAACTGCAACATTAACACCCTCTTCAGAGTGCAGGCACTGTACTTCCCATTCCAGGACTCGACTCAGCTGCCGGTTCCCTGAACCCCTTCATAAATGTTACAATGCTCACACTCCAACAGCCGTAAAGTATTAAAACCATTTGTCTCCATTCACTCCTATCAAATACGCTCACATTATGCCTGCTGGATTAGTATTATCATTACTAAATATGATGTCTCTAGAGATAAGGACACTCTACTGATTTAATGAGTAACTGCACACCAGCACGTGTGTAAGTTTATTTAGGTACAGGATATACATAAGTTAATTATCGAGTATATATAAAAATATGAAATAACTTTTTAAAAACATTTGAAATTTTGAGTTTTGAGACATAGTGGGAGAGTTATTGCTTACGGGAGCTCACAGAGATTGTAAACAAAAAGGTGGGCATGGTGACGTATTAGAAAAATGTATGAACATAGTTCAGTTGGTCCCTGGGTTATTGTGCTTTTTGTAACAAAGTACAAACTTAGCAGTCTAGGGGTCTTCATTCGTGGAGGAAAAGGAAAATTTCCTTGGTTTCGTTTAATGTATTAATAACCAAAACCACTTTCTATATTTTGCACTATGAGTAGAATGCTTATGCCCACTCTCATTTAAATCATCACAGTACTAGGATAATGTCATTACAAATGGCTCTGATGTTGTGTCCAGGAATATCAGGCTTTTGTACAAGCACAGAGCGTTGTTTACTTTAAAAACTTGACCAATTGATAGAGCTCTTACATGTGGTTCACTCTGCAATAAGCCTTTACACCCACAGAAGCTTGATCACTTGGCTTCACTTTCTCTAAGAGCTTCCATCCCACCTTTCCAACCGAGATATTTTCTAGTAATGAGTTTCCAAAAAAATTCATGGTATTTTTAGGGAGAGGAATGTTGGTATAGAGGTGGACACTTCCCTAGACAATTCTGGTCCAGAGGAAGGTATGAACTGGAATTCCAGTGAGGCTTTACCAGCCCTCTTTGACTTGGTTGGAGCAGAGGTTTTGAGCAGCTCAAATCACCTACTGGTGCTTGCCAGGTCGCAACAGCAGGTTGAAACTATAAACTAACTACCATATGTACAAAGCTAAGTTACGATCAGATATATTTAGTCGAGTAGTAAATCCATTTTAGCTACTTATGTAATTACTCCTGAATATAATATTAACTGAAATAGCAAAAATAACATGTAAAAAGTTTACCATTGTGATAACAAGTAGAAAACAGTCTGTTAGGTTAAGTCATATACGCAACAGTTTTTAGGTATTTTATTTCGAACGTTTTGCCTACACAGTAGCTTCTTCAGTCGAGTACAGAAAGTTAATAGAAGCAGAAGAGACTGAAAAGACGATGTAATCAGTCCATCACCCTTTGAAGTTTTGAGGTGCGTCAGTCCCTCAGTCTGGAGAAGTGTATTGTTCCATAATTGAACAATATGAAGTTGAAGTATGTATGTATAATGTTGCAAGACGGAGTCCTGGCACGGGGTCTCAATTCTGCGATAAACCCATCTCTGGAGTTGAAGTGACAGGATTGGGGAGCCTTATATACCACCAGGAAGGTGAGATTTAGGTCCTTGTAGAGGTTAAAGAATGTAGCTCGTTGTAGTAGAAGTTGTCAAAGTTTGATTTCAGGTCTTGTGCCAAGATACCCTGTGTTGCGGTCTGTCTGACAGAGTGAAGACATTAAAATGGTATAAAATACAGTCAGGTTGTTAAGTAAAGGACAACTAATGCAACGTTAGGTATCTATCACCAAGGGTATCTTGTTACAGACCTGATATCATCTTGGGACAACTTCTAGTAGTGAGAATGGCTGGATCTGAGAGGACCTGACTCCCAAACGACTAAATTCTTACCTCTACTAGTGGCTTTACATCTCACCTCCTCGGTGTTTATAAGGCTCCATCTGTTCTTCACTCATATTGATTCAGACTGTGGAAAATACTCTTCTCAGACTGAGGGGACTGACCACCTCAATACTTCAAGGGTGATGGACTGAATTACATCGTCTTCAGGTCTCTTCTGCTTCTATCAAACTTTTTGTACCTGACTGAAGAGCCTAGTGGTGTAGCAAAACGTTTCGAAATAAAGATAACCTAAACTGTTGCCATAGGTTCTTACTAACACCTGTCAGTATTTTATCACCATTTTGATAGAAACACCTGTATAATTAAAATAAACAAAAGGTTGGTAACAGAAAGTCAGGTGAGGGGAGCTGTATTGAGAGTTTGGTCATAATTTGAAATGACTGTATTAGCTGAACGCTGGTAAAGCCCCCAAAACGCCCATTAAAGCGAGGCCCTACTGTTACTTGAGTTCTTTGGGGCCATACAAATCAATGAGGTTGGCCTGGGCAACACCCAGGGACCTTCTGCCACACCACCGTGTGCACTCCATGTGGCATCATGTCACAATGGGTCTTTTCCGGGACAGAACTCTCTGAGACCATTGTTATATCATAGAAAAAAAATTATAGCTTATTTCATTTTTTACATTTACTTCATACAGTTAATGTACACGATTAACAACAGAATTTCACCACAAAAATATGATAATAAATGACTTTTGCCAATCTCCTTATTAAATAAGTTTAATTATTCAGTCAATGTAAAATGTAGATACAACCTCAAGATTTCAGATATCCTATCATTAACACTTGAAACAAAGTGGCCACCGACGTCCACACTTGGATTCAAAGAAAGTGGCCACCCGAGTCCCACACTGCCATCAACAAAGTGGGCACCCGGAGTCCACACTTGGATCAACAAAGTGGGCCACCCAGTCCCACATTTGGATCAACAAAGTGGCCACCCCAGTGTTACGTTGGTTTGTCCCTTATTACTTTGATAGTAAGGTTCTCACTACATGTTCTAGTGTGGGGTAGCTTTTACTTTTTACTTAGTGGCCTTATTTGTCTAGGGGTAATACTTACATCATGGCTGATCATCTTGAGTGTCTCTGATACCCTTTCAACAGCCCTCTTTCTACAGGTTATGTAAACTACTACTATAAAAATATAACTGTTTCTTCAATAGATATGTACAGTAAATTACAATTACAGCCTACATTTTCAAAAAACAACGATCTACACACTTGCAAGTGTTCTCCCACTGGTGTATCTCATCAACTTTTGTCCTCTTTCTTGACATAATCTGGGCTAACCAGTGTTTTGACACCACTTTGTCACCCGGGGTATGGTAGTCACAACTTAAATTATAAAAATGGTAATTAAAATACCGACAGGTTTTAGGTAAGGAACACATATGCAAACAGTTAAGGTATCTTTATGATGAAACGTTTGCCACACAGTAGGTTCTTCTGTCAAGTACAGAAAAGTTGATAGATAGCAGAGATACTGAAGACGTGTAATCAGTCCATCCACCTTAATGTTTGAGGTGGTCAGTCCCTCAAGTCTGGAGAGAGCATTGTCCATAGTATGATATGAAACATAGTATGAACATATTGTTTCATACTATGAACAATGCTCTTCTCCAGACTGAGGGACTGACACCTCAAATAACTTTAAGGTGTGATGGACTGATTACATCGTCTTCAAGTATCTTCTGTTCTATAACTCTTTCTGTACTTGACGAGAAGCACTGTGTAGGCGAAACGTTCATAATAAAGATACCTAACTGTTGATATGGTCTTACCTAACAACTTAAATTAATAAAAACTCACCTGGAGCACTCATAATGCCCAAAAAGATAGAAGAAGGACCCAGAGATCCTGCCAGGTTGAAGGTCAGACCACAGCTGAGAGCGAGTCCGTGAGAGGGGAGTGAGAGAGAGAGTGAGAGAGAGAGAGGGGGGGAAAAGGGGAGGGGGGGGGGGGGGAGGGGAGGAGAGAGGCTAAGACTCTCTCCACCAAAACAAAAGATGTTGCCAAGCACAATTCTCCAGTTACCACAATTCTACCACACCTAATTTTACTTTTACAAAAAGAAATAACAACTTATAAACTATTATTTAAATAGTGTGTTTATGTGTCTATTGGTTATAACCTATTATATAACTGAGAAAAATAGGCTTGACCCAGCTGCTCTCAGTCAAAAGGTTGATCAGTCCTTCTGACATTTTAGAGCAAAGTCCCATCAATTCATATAATTAGGTATTCCAAAGTAAACTGTTACTTAAAATACATGTTGGGTCCTATAGCCCCATAACACCCCCACTCCCAGACGAAGGTCTCACAAAAGCCTAGCCGTGTCCCTCAGGATACGGTAGTAAATGTATATTGCTTAAGTCTCTGAAGGCGGGTAAACAAGACTATTAGAAAAATGCTACATATTTCCTAGCACCTAACTACTTCTTCACTTTACTGTTATTTACAAACAGATGAGAATTTTATAAAAAGGCATTTTAAACATAACCCATATACTCAAGGGTGTAACTATTTACAATTTTAGTGACTTTTAAACCAATACAACATTACATGCAAAATGGGCACACAATGCCCACTGTGAAAGCACGCACCAACAGGCCTGTGCTTCTGCTTACGGTAATCCAGCAAGCATCTGGTACTCCAGGGTGGCATCTTCCTGTCAGGAGACGGGAGAGTAGAGCCAAACCCAGAGCAGTCAGGTGTACACCAGGCAGGAACTTCAACAAACATGTCAAGGTGTTCTCACTTGGTGGGCCGGAACCAACAGTGAGACTTCAGTCAAACACTCATGATCCTTAACATGCAGGCACTCAAGCCCATCTTCCGAGGTCCCACTCCACACAGATCCTCCAAACTATATGAAGAGGAGGCTGACATGAAACATGGAGGGGTCCAAAGGACCACAAAGGCAAATCGTGGGCCGTTTTGTATATAAGTGCACAACCATGACACAACATCACATACCTTCCTGAACGTCTCATGTTACCGCAGGTTGTCAACACTGCCTCAACTCGCATTACGTACACCCTGACCCTCGTCACACATTTGGCTCTGACTCGACTCCTCACAGTCAGATGGCTGGTTAGAGAGATACTCAGGCTCGCGAGTGTCACCACTGCAAAACAACAAGGTCAGCACAAGACAAACACTATGTACAAAGTACGCACCATGCATCTACATGAAACATCTAGGGAGAGCATCAGAACCTCATTTTCTGGAGCCTTCTTATATATTTGACTTCCAAATTAAATGGCTGTAGGAACAAAGCCTATTCATAGAGTCTGATTTTAGTCCCATACACAGGAATCAGGATGGAAGTGATCCTAGACATGTACAAATGTGAATAGGCAGGCCCCAAAATGAAATTTTCTTCCTGTGATAAAATGTTGACATTTAAATTTAGAAGGTTGCTCGTTGATAGTAACAGTTATGCAACCTCTCGCTGTGCTGCAACAACAAACACCAAAGAATTCTTTGCCCCAGGTTGGATACATCAAGTTTACACAAATACCTACGTTCCATTTCACACACAAATTTTAAGACACAATGAACACAATTTGCATTACACACATTAAAATGGTACTGCACACAGGCCATGGAAATAAATCTTTCTGCCCCATGTTTTAGTGTATTTAAAATGTTTGCATCTCTTTGTGCATAAGTATCAATCTTTCTAACTGTAAACTTATGTTGTTAAACGTACTTTGTTGGTAGTCATTGCTATTTGCCCTGGGTGCCATCTTTATTTGGGACACATGAAGCATGGGGAATGCCCCACTGACTCTCACTATCACTACAAACTGGTGTTAGAAGAATTTCACTTTCTTCCTCCATCTCCATTTTTCATACAGATTTTCCCTCACACAAGTTTGTTGAATTGGCTCAGCTTCCTTAACAATTTCTTCATTGAGTTTCACTTTCCCCCATTACTGAATTTTCCCAAACTTTTATAAAGTGCGAGGTGGTGAGCCAACTCTCCAACATTTTTATTAAATCCAAGCATGCATTTCCCAACAATCTTTACCACTACATGTTATTTCTTATATACAACTTTTGGTATTTCTAAGATTTTGTTTTGGCTGCCCTTTCATTTCATTAAACATTGGTCTATCTGAATTTTTGACATACTTCAAACCCTTTAAACGGTTATTGAGTACCCCTATACTCATTCTTTTCTTGCTTGGGGGTTGTTGGGTTTTATATCTAACCCCTGGGGAATTCCCCACAACATGTTCAGCGCACGCAATTGGCCATACGATTTTCACATGATTTGGCCTCCTGTATCAGCACTTCCTCTTCCAGCCTCCAGAGTATTCATGGTCAATATATGGTCCACATCATCCTCCTGGTCTGGTTGATGGCACGTTCACTGGTACCATCCACCTCATACGAGAAACAGTATCTGAAATGAGAAAAAGCTCCGAGGGGGTAGCATCACCATCATCCCCAAGCCATTAGCTCAGAGATTCCAGAGTGACTTCCCCACTCAGCAAATACAAAGAAATGGGATCATCTCATCCCAGTTGTTAGTATTGTCTATACCATAGCCTTGCTTCTTTGTCTTGAGGTTGATGTAATTTCTCTATTTCCCCTTTTAGATGGGAGAGTGATAACGTTGAACCGAGCTCTACTTTTAGTCCCTTCAAAACATTTCTAAAAGGACTTAGAGGTAAGTTAGAATCCTTGGATCTGTTTGTGCTGCTGAAGAAACCAACATGACCAAAAGAACTTCATCAAAAAAACCCTTAAGACTACATGAGCAGTTTCTTTTGCAGAGGGGAATGCTTCAGGTACTGGTAGTGCGAGCCAATTATTTGTTAGTAAATAATTATTTCCCATTCTGGTCCTTGGGAGTGGGCAACGACATCCACTACCAGCTTGCTGAAGGTTCACCTGGTGCTGAATCGGCTGAAGGGGTGAACAGGTTTAATCTTCGACTAGGTTTCCCTATAATTTGTAAGGCATGATAGGTCTCTATATGCTCTCTGACAGGTCTCTCCACAGCGAGACCAGAAGAAATGCCTGGAAACCTTGGACATCACCACCTGGGACAAATCCCTTGTTCTCCTTTCCAATCGATACTGCAAACAGAGGTGGAATTCTTTATAAGAGTTGCCTCCTGAAATGAGAACACATATTTAACTGTAAAAATCTCTTCCTCAGCCAACAGCGACATTTCAGCACAAAAGATTAATGCACCCTAGAGTGTGCAGCTCTCTCACATATTTAACTGATTCCATCTCCAGTTCATGCTCAAGCTCTGGATGGAACATCCTTTTCTTCGTTGACTGCAGTTCAACATCAGAAAGCAGAGTTACCAAACTTAAGCCCTCACCATCCTCATGAGAAATATCATGAAGACTGTTGGTAGCATGATCATGAGCCATACTTCTATGGTGGAACCATCAGGGAGAAGGTCTGGCAGGTTTTCCTAGCCATTTCCTCCCAACATTTCGGACTTGGTTTCCCCAAAACTAGTTGTTCCTCACTGTCTAACGGCCCATAACATTATTCCCTAATAAGAGGTCGACCCCTTCGAAGGGAATTTCATCGGAGATACCTACAGGGAGATAGCCAACTTGGTATGCAGATTCTACCCATAATTTGTGTACTGGTGTCCTTATGGTTGAACCCGTAATACCCTTCAACAATATATCTACCCCAGTATAGGTATCCTTAGACACTGGTAGCACTCCAGCACGTAGCAAAGAGTAGGTGCTACATCCATCTCTCAAGGACAATATGTTCTCAAACTCTGCCTACATTCTTTTGCAAACCAACTGTGGACCTACTAGAAAATATACACATCCTGGGGTCTAGATCCAAAGGTTCCTCCTCACCTTGCCTTGAAGACCTAATGCAGGCAACTGGATGTATCTCTGCAGTTAGAGTCCTCTGGGGTTTACCTGGAGACCTGGAGAGAGTTCCGGGGGTCAACGCCCCCGCGGCCCGGTCTGAGACCAGGCCTCCTGGTGGATCACAGCCTGATCAACCAGGCTGTTGCTGCTGGCTGCACGCAAACCAACATACGAGCTACAGCCCGGCTGATCCGGAACTGACTTTAGGTGCTTGTCCAGTGCCAGCTTGAAGACTGCCAGGGGTCTGTTGGTAATCCCCCTTATGTGTGCTGGGAGGCAGTTGAACAGTCTCGGGCCCCTGACACTTATTGTTGGTCTCTTAACGTGCTAGTGACACCCCTGCTTTTCATTGGGGGGATGGTGCATCGTCTGCCAAGTCTTTTGCTTTCGTAATGAGTGATTTTCGTGTGCAAGTTCGGTACTAGTCCCTCTAGGATTTTCCAGGTGTATATAATCATGTATCTCTCCCTCCTGCGTTCCAGGAATACAGGTTTAGGAACCTCAAGCGCTCCAATAATTGAGGTGTTTTATCTCCGTTATGCGCGCCGTGAAAGTTCTCTGTACATTTTCTAGGTCGGCAATTTCACCTGCCTTGAAAGGTGCTGTTAGTGTGCAGCAATATTCCAGCCTAGATAGAACAAGTGACCTGAAGAGTGTCATCATGGGCTTGGCCTCCCTAGTTTTGAAGGTTCTCATTATCCATCCTGTCATTTTTCTAGCAGATGCGATTGATACAATGTTATGGTCCTTGAAGGTGAGATCCTCCGACATGATCACTCCAGGTCTTGACGTTGGTGTTTCGCTCTATTTTGTGGCCCGGAATTTGTTTTGTACTCTGATGACGATTTAATTTCCTCATGTTTACCATATCTGAGTAATTGAAATTTCTCATCGTTGAACTTCATATTGTTTTCTGCAGCCCACTGAAAGATTTGGTTGATGTCTGCCTGGAGCTTTGCAGTGTCTGCAATGGAAGACACTGTCATGCAGATTCGGGTGTCATCTGCAAAGGAAGACACGGTGCTGTGGCTGACATCCTTGTCTATGTCGGATAAAGGATGAGGAACAAGATGGGAGCGAGTACTGTGCCTTGTGGAACAGAGCTTTTCACCGTAGCTGCCTCGGACTTTACTCTGTTGACGACTAACTCTCTGTGTTCTGTTAGTGAGGAAATTATAGATCCATCGACCGACTTTTCCTGTTATTCCTTTAGCACGCATTTTGTGCGCTATTACGCCATGGTCACACTTGTCGAAGGCTTTTGCAAAGTCTGTATATATTACATCTGCATTCTTTTTGTCTTCTAGTGCATTTAGGACCTTGTCGTAGTGGTCCAATAGTTGAGACAGACAGGAGCGACCTGTTCTAAACCCATGTTGCCTGGGTTGTGTAACTGATGGGTTTCTAGATGCGTGGTGATCTTGCTTCTTAGGACCCTTTCAAAGATTTTTATGATATGGGATGTTAGTGCTATGGTCTGTAGTTCTTTGCTGTTGCTTTACTGCCCCCTTTGTGGAGTGGGGCTATATCTGTTGTTTTTAGTAACTGTGGGACGACCCCCGTGTCCATGCTCCCTCTCCATAGGATGGAAAAGGCTCGTGATAGGGGCTTCTTGCAGTTCTTGATGAACACAGAGTTCCATGAGTCTGGCCCTGGGGCAGAGTGCATGGGCATGTCATTTATCGCCTGTTCGAAGTCATTTGGCGTCAGGATAACATCGGATAGGCTTGTGTTAATCAAATTTTGTGGCTCTCTCATAAAAAATTCATTTTGATCTTCGACTCTCAGTTGGTTAGCGGCTTGCTAAAAACTGAGTCATATTGGGACTTGAGTAGCTCACTATTTCCTTGCTGTCATCTGTGTAGGACCCATCTTGTTTAAGTAGGGGCCCAATACGGGGACGTTTTCTCGATTTTGATTTGGCATAGGAGAAGAAAATACTTTGGGTTTCTTTTGATTTCTTTATGGCTTTTGTTCTTCCCGCGATTCCTGACCCCTAAAGGATTCTTTTAGCTAAGTTCGATGCTTGCTATTTCTCTGACCAGTGTCTCCCTGCGCATTTCAGATATATTGACCTCTTTTAGCCCGCTCTTTTATTCTTTTCCGTGCCTGTAAAGGGGAGCGCCTGTCTCTTTCTATTTTACATCTACTCCTCCTTTTCTTAGAGGAATAAGCCTTGTGCATAATCGAGGCCACCGAGTTAATCTGTCTAGGCTAAGTTTGGGTCTGTGTTGCTTTGTATATCTTCCCCAGCTTATATCGGTTAGGACTTGGTTTACTTGGCCCCACTTTATGTTTTTGTTATTGAATTTGAATTTGGTGAATGCCCCCTCGTGACTAGTCTCATTTTGTCGGTCTGGGGCTCCACGCATACATGTCTGAACCTCAATTATGTTGTGATCTGAGTATATTGTTTTGATATGGTGACATTTCTTATCAGATCATCATTGTTAGTGATTTTGAGGTTAGTGTATTCTCCAGTCTAGTAGGCTCTATTATTTGTGGTTTAAATTGAATTTTGTGCAGAGATTTAAAAGCTCGTGTGAGTGTGAGTTTTCATCAGAGCTGCTCCTGGTGTTATTTCTGCAACAATATTATTTGCTATATTCCTCCATTTTGGTGCCTTAAGTTGAAATCCCCCAGGAGCAAGATGTTGGGTGAGGAGCTGGAAGATTTTCCAGACAGTGGTAAAATTTTTAACAGCTGTTCCTGGAATTGCTGGGAAGTTGCATCCGGAGGCTTGTAGACTACCACAATGACTAGGTTTTGGTTTCTCGACCTTTACTGCTAAAACTTCCACTACGTCATTTGAGGCATTAAGCAGTTCTGTGCAAACAAGTGACTCTGCAATGTACAGGCCAAACCCCCCCCCTTTTTGCCTGTTCACTCTGTCACATTGTATAGGTTGTAACCTGGGATCCATATTTCGTTGTCCAAGTGATCCTTTATGTGGGTCTCAGTGAAACCCGCGAACATTCCCTTGCCTCTGCAAGCAGTCCACGGATGAAAGGTATTTTGTTGTTTGTTGCTGGCTTTAGACCCTGTATATTTGCAAAGAAGAATGTTATCGGACTGGTGGTATTTTGGTACTGGGGGGGGATTTTTTTTCCGGCTTAGTATTTGTTCTGTTGGTTTGGAGTGGAGGCCATCGACTGTGGTTCCACTCCAGGAATGACTGGATTTGGTGTACGATTTCTGCCATTTCTGCCAGTTTTTTTTCCTTCCTGGCACTAAAAAACCTCCCCCTCTTGAGTGGCTGTGGCTACCCAGGTTTTCCCATGGCCTGGATGTTTTGTATCTTTTTGTCCCCTTTAGATGGTATGCCTGGCAATTTAAGTTATAGCACGTCTTTCCTGTACTGAAGAGGTACACTTTTCAGGGTGAAAAAGCTTACAGGAAGGGAGTTTGCATTTTCCTGTTGTCATATGGACATGACATTTTCTAGGGTGGTCATAGTTGCATGTCATCTGTTTTTCAGATTTCCCATGCCAGCAGATACCAAGTGCATAGTATGTGCACAGGCTTGGTTTCCGTTTGCCTTGGGTTTCTGTGACTGTATTCCTGTTGGTGCATGTTTCCTGTGCATGTTTCCCTTTTGATCTCCCCGCCTTGACCAGCAAAACTTTTGTGTGTGCCCAGTTTTGTTACAGTAATAACAGATAAAACTCTTAAAGGTATTTTTACCATTTGGTGTAGGACTGGTACTGTTTACTCGAGGATCTGAAACATCTGATTGTCTAAGTAAACTTTGAACTCCAGTGACTTACCTTTTCTTCTATTTTAGAGGGCACCTCAGCCTTCATTTGTCCCTGAAAATTCTTGTCCCACTTACCTTTATGACCATAGGACTTGGAATAAGGTTTAGAATGAGTGGGGAAATTTTCGGAGCATGACTGTTTTTACTTACCAATTCCCTGCGAGCCAAAAATCGGGGCACCCAGATCCAGTGCTTCTGAAAGATTATCTGGGTTTTTGTCCTCCAAATTTCTCCCTTTGGTCAAACAGGGATTGTATTGTACAATTCCTCATGAACATTAGATCTACTAATTTGTTATAGTCTTTATTAACTCCTTTTTGAAAAAAACCCATTTCTTAAAAAGGAACAGTTTCTCATTCCCAAATCCCGTTAAGGTTGCCCATCCTGAAATTTTTGATTCCTGAACTTTTGTCTATATTTCTCAGGTATCATTTGGTATGCAAGCAATACTTCCTGTTTAATCTTATCATAATCAGAAAAATCTTGCCCCTCCCGAGTCTCTACTTTTGGAATCCTTTACTACAGTTTTGTGCGAATAGGGTAGCCCCCTTCTGTTTGGGCCATCCTTGCTCCAAAGCAGTCTTCTCAAAAAAAGAAAAATACCTATCTGGGTCACTCTCTGTAAACTTAGGGACAAAATTTGCAGCTTTAGTTATGGGTTAAAGTACTGCTCAGGCTCTTGTTTTGGAACCTCCTAACCTTTGACGTTCTTTCTCCTTAGCTTTCTTAATTTCATTTCAGCCTCTAGTACAGCTAATTTCAGTCTCATTCTCTCCATATCACCTGGAGTAGGTGATTCCTCATCTTCACTATTAACAGGCATGTTTACTGATGGGAAATTTTTACCTTCTTCCTGAAGCCTAAAAAATCTGAAGACTCATCTTCTGACATAGTTTTATCTTTAAACACTTGCTTCCCTCTTCAGTTTTCAGTGGACAAAGTTTTCCCACAGGCACATAAAATAACACAAATTGAATGTAAACTATGCAATAGCACTTACCATAACACAAAAAAAAAGGTGTTACTCAACCTTTCTCCCACCTTAGGAGAAAAACAACCCGTAAACTAATATTTTGAAAAACAAAAACTTCCACTGGGCACCACCTTGGTAAATCTTCTACCAGAAACATGCAACTGTTATTACCCATTTCCAGCACATATAGTTCAAAGAATGTTTTGAGTTATTTTAGCAGTCAAATAACTCTCCGGTCAAGCTCCCCGGGTTTCGTTGGTTTGTCCCCTTTTTACTTTGATAGTAAGGTTCTCACTACATGTTTTAGTGTGGGGTAGCTTTTATTAGTGGCCTTATTTGTCTAGGGGTAATATTTACATCATGGCTGATCATCTTGTGTGTCTCTGATACCCCTTTTACCAGCCCTCTTCAAGGTTAGTAAACTCTACTATAAAAATATAACTGTATTCTCAATAGATATGTACAGAATATACAATTACAGGCCTCACTTTAAAACAACGATCTACACACTGCATAGCTGTTCTCCCACATGGTGTTCTCAAAAACTTTTGTCCTCTCTTCTTGAATAACTCTGGGTAACCAGTGTTTTGACACACTTTAGTCACCCTGGGTATGGTATCAAAAACTAATTATAAAAACTCACCCCTGGAGCACACATAATGCCCCAAAAGATAGAAGAAGGCCCAGAGATCCTGCCAGGTTGAAGGTCAGCCACAGCGAGGGGCGAGTCCGTGAGAGGGAGAGAGAGAGAGAGAGAGGAGAGAGAGAGAGAGGCTAAGCTCCCCCCACCAAAACAAAAGACTGTTGCCAAGCACAATTCTCCAGTTACCACAATTCTACCACACCTTAATTTTACTTTTACAAAAAGAAATACAACTTTATAAACTACTTATTTAAATTGTGTGTTTATGTGTCTATAGTATAACCTATTATATTGAGAAAAATAGGCTTGACCCAGCTGCCTCTCAGTCAAAAGGTTGATCAGTCCTTCTGACATTTAGAGCAAAGTCCCCATCAATTCAATATAATTAGGTATTCCAAAGTAACTGTTACTTATAAATACATGTTGGGTCCTATAGCCCCATAACACCCAGTCCCACACTTGGATCAACAAAGTGGCCACCCCAGTCCCACACTTGGATCAACAAAGTGGCCACCCCAGTCCCACACTTGGATCAACAAAGTGGCCACCCCAGTCCCACACTTGGATCAACAATGTGGCCACCCCAGTCCCACACTTGGATTAACAAAGTGGCCACCCCAGTCCCACACTTGGATCAACAAAGTGGCCACCCCAGTCCCACACTTGGATCAACAAAGTGGCCACCCCAGTCCCACACTTGGATCAACAAAGTGGCCACCCCAGTCCCACACTTGGATCAACAAAGTGGCCACCCCAGTCCCACACTTGGATCAACAAAGTGGCCACCCCAGTCCCACACTTGGATCAACAAAGTGGCCACCCAGTCCCACACTTGGATCAACAAAGTGGCCACCCCAGTCCCACACTTGGATCAACAAAGTGGCCACCCCAGTCCCACACTTGGATCAACAAAGTGGCCACCCCAGTCCCACACTTGGATCAACAAAGTGGCCACCCCAGTCCCACACTTGGATCAACAAAGTGGCCACCTGTCCCACACTTGGATCAACAAAGTGGCCACCCCAGTCCCACACTTGGATCAACAAAGCACCATATGATGCCATATTGTCTATTGCTTCCACAGGCAGAAATCAGGATTACAAAAATAAAAAAAAAAATGGTGGGGGGAAATGAGGAACAATAAAATTTAAAAATAAAGGAAGGTAGGAATTAACTGTCTAAGAATATATGCTTCCATCACCTGTTCTTGTAATTGTAAGCAGTAGTAGTAATAAGTAGCAGGCTGTGGCGGCTGTGGTGGCGGCGGCAGCAGCAGCAGTAGTAGTAGTATAGATGAAAGGAGGTAAAGTTTGCAGCAGAAGAAAGACACAATTGGACTAGAGCAGAAAACACAATAAGAATCACACAGGATAGTTAAGGCATAATGAATTAGTTGTGATCAATACTTGTTGTTAATATAGTATCACCTGGGTAATGACCAGTTGGCACACTATCAGGATTTTGATAAAGCACTTGTATGGACACTATGTACATGGCTCAAGGCTGAATGAAAATATTTAATAAAAATTGCAATTTAATAAATCAAACACACACTACAGAAAATATGTTGTCACAAAAACATTTGTAAACACTGGTCAGATACCTGTAAAAGATCACTCACATAAGTATACACTCTGCCATAACAACAACTGCCCTTATATATGTCTCTCAACATATTGTTTGTACTTTCCTCATCCAGGTGACACCTAAGTTCCTTCCTCAGACCAGAATTTTGTTATAGTATATATTTTCTACCAGTGTATTCCACATGCATAACTTGGCCTCTGGTAGTACTGTGTTTCCCTCCAGGAACCAAGTTGAGCAGTACTGTGGTTCTCTCCAGGAACCAAGTCCAGCAGTACTGTGGTTACCCCCAGGACCCAAGTTAAGCAGTACTGTGGTTCCCTCCAGGAACCAAGTTGAGCAGTACTGTGGTTCCCTCCAGGAACCAAGTTGAGCAGTACTGTGGTTCCCTCCAGGAACCAAGTTGAGCAGTACTGTGTTTCCCTCCAGGAACCAAGTTGAGCAGTACTGTGGTTCCCTCCAGGAACCAAGTTGAGCAGTACTGTGGTTCCCTCCAGGAACCAAGTTGAGCAGTACTGTGGCTCCCTCCAGGAACCAAGTTGAGCAGTACTGTGGTTCCCTCCAGGAACCAAGTTGAGCAGTACTGTGGTTCCCTCCAGGAACCAAGTTGAGCAGTACTGTGTTTCCCACCAGGAACCATGTTGAGCAGTACTGTGTTTCCCTCCAGTAACCAAATTGAGCAGTACTGTGGTTCCCTCAGGAACGAAGTTCAGCAGTTTCTGTGGTTCCCTCCGGAACCAAGTCCAGCGTACGGGTTACCCCCAGGACCCCGTTAAGCCCGTACTGTGGTTCCCTCCCGGAACCCAAATTGAGCGTACGTGGCTCCCCCCAGGGAACCCAAATTGAGCAGTCTGTGGTTCCCTCCCGGAAACCCAAATTAGCAGTATTGTGTTTCCCACCAGGAACTGGTTCAGCAGTTTTTTGTAGTTCCCTCCCGGAACCCAAATTTG
>NC_069452.1:34763159-34832648 GCF_026875155.1 Cherax quadricarinatus | reverse complement strand
CCCCTTTTTTCCCGTTTGTTTTTTTTTTGAGGAAAGTATTGTTGATTGTTTTTTCCCATAAGTTCTGGCCAATTCAGGGTTTAAACCTTTTTTTGGGTTTTTAAATAATAATAATCGGGCAATTTCTAACACCTCAAACCGCTCAAAGTTTTTCAACCAACTTCTTTCT
The DNA here is from genome assembly GCF_026875155.1 of Cherax quadricarinatus. Lineage (NCBI taxonomy): Eukaryota > Metazoa > Arthropoda > Malacostraca > Decapoda > Parastacidae > Cherax > Cherax quadricarinatus. The sequence continues at coordinate 34,832,479 of NC_069452.1, read as the reverse complement.
TAAATTAAATCATGTTTCTCATTTTCTTTACTAAGGAACTTTATTAAGACTTTCTTTGGGGGCCATTGGTAACTTATTTCGCAATTGCTAACCATGAAAGACAATTGATACAGCCAAATGTTTTGGATGAATGACGGAAGCTTCTCACTCAGAGACAAAGCCAGCTGATGCTAAGCAATGGTGCGGCAGGTTGACATGTACCAATACAGCCAAAAAGCAAAAATAACGGCCAATAACTGAAGCCAAAAACAGCTGATAAAAGAGTTGGCTGGTAAGTAAAAAACTCGAAAACCAGAGGGCCACTGTATATTTTTTCTCATTTTTTCTTTTTTAAACCCAATGTGAGTGATTGAGCTAAACCTAGCTTTAAACCATTTTCCTATGTAGTTAAGAACTGTCTTTCTGATTCATGCTGACCTAAAATTTAATTATTTTACACATGTTATTTTTGTTTATTTTATTTAACAAATAATTGTGTTCCCAAATTTTACTATGTTCTAAGTTTACTTAATATGTGTTTCCCAGGTATACAAAAATACAGTTACATAAAATTATCATACATAGCGCAGGAACTTATTTCAATTGTGGTCCTTGTAATAGCTTATTATTAAACCTTCCAAATTAAACAGGTAAGAAACTTAACTATGTGAAAAACAGTTACAATAAAAGGAGATATGCACTAGGAATAAGGAAACTGAGTTGTTACATAAACAATAAAACAGGATTAGAATCACAGTAATAGGTACATGTAGTTATTTTGTTAACATAGAATTATAGTCTGAGTTATTGTAACCAATTCTGTACTAAACCAGAACTTTTATAAAGGGGTTTTTTTTTTAGAAACAGGTACCTGTGGAAATGTTAGTGATTACTGGAAGAACCTGCTGAACTTGGGGTTCCTGAGGGAACCCAGTACTGCTGAACTTGGTTCCTGGAGGGAACTACAGTTTCTGCTGAATTTGGTTCCTGGAGGAACACAGTACTGCTGAACTTGGTTCCTGGAGGGAACCACAGTACTGCTGAACTTGGTTCCTGGAGGGAACTACAGTACTGCTGAACTTGGTTCCTGGAGGGAACCACAGTACTGCTGAACTTGGTTCCTGGAGGGAACTACAGTACTGCTGAACTTGGTTCCTGGAGGGAACCACAGTACTGCTGAACCTTTGGTTTCCCCTGGAGGGAACCACAGTACTGCTGAACTTGGTTCTTGGAACCAAGGTTCCTGGAGGGTACCACAGTATTGCAGAACTTGGGTCCTGAACGGAACCACAGTACTGCTGAACTTGGTTCCTGGAGGGAACCACAGTGCTGCTGAGCTTGGTTCCTAGAGGAAACCACAGTACCGCTGAATTTGGGTCCTGGACGGAACCACAGTACTGCTGAACTTGGTTCCTGGGGGGGACCACAGTACTGTTCAACTGGTTCCTGGAGGGAACCACAGTACGGGCTTAATTTGGGGTCCTGGGGGAACCACAGTACTGCTGAACTTTGGGTTCCTGGAGGGAACCACAGTACTGCCCCAACTTTGGTTTTCCGAGGGAAACACAGTACTGCTCCACTTGGTTCCTGGAGGGAACCACAGTACTGCTCAACTTGGTTCCAGGAGGGAAACACAGTACTACCAGAGGCCAAGTTATGCATGTGGAATACACTGGTAGAAGATATATACTATAACAAAATTCTGGTCTAGGAAGGAACTTAGGTGTCACCTGGATGAGGAAAGTACAAACAATATGTTGAGAGACTATATAAGGGCAGTTGTTGTTATGGCAGAGTGCACACTTATGTGAGTGATCTTTTACAGGTATCTGGCCAGTGTTTACAAATGTTTTTGTGACAAATAACATATTTTCTGTAGTGTGTGTTTGATTTATTAAATTGCAATTTTTATTAAATATTTTCATTCAGCCTTGAGCCATGTACATAGTGTCCATACAAGTGCTTTATCAAAATCCTGATAGTGTGCCAACTGGTCATTGCCCAGGTGATACTATATTAACAACAAGTATTGATCACAACTAATTCTTTATGCCTTAACTATCCTGTGTGATTCTCATTGTGCTTTCTGCTATAGTCCAATTGTGTCTTTCTTCTGCTGCAAACTTTACCTCCTTTCATCTATACTATTACTACTACTGCTGCTGCTGCTGCCGCCGCCACCACAGCCGCCACAGCCTGCTACTTATTACTACTACTGCTTACAATTACAAGAACAGGTGATGGAAGCATATATTCTTAGACAGTTAATTCCTACCTTCCTTAATTTTTAAATTTTATTGTTCCTCATTTCCCCCACCATTTTTTTTTTTTATTTTTGTAATTCTGATTTCTGCCTGTGGAAGCAATAGACAATATGGCATCATATGGTGCTTTGTTGATCCAAGTGTGGGACTGGGGTGGCCACTTTGTTGATCCAAGTGTGGGACAGGGGGCCACTTTGTTGATCCAAGTGTGGGACTGGGGTGGCCACTTTGTTGATCCAAGTGTGGGACAGGTGGCCACTTTGTTGATCCAAGTGTGGGACTGGGGTGGCCACTTTGTTGATCCAAGTGTGGGACTGGGGTGGCCACTTTGTTGATCCAAGTGTGGGACTGGGGTGGCCACTTTGTTGATCCAAGTGTGGGACTGGGGTGGCCACTTTGTTGATCCAAGTGTGGGACTGGGGTGGCCACTTTGTTGATCCAAGTGTGGGACGGGGTGGCCACTTTGTTGATCCAAATGTGGGGACTGGGGTGGCCACTTTGTTGATCCAAGTGTGGGACGGGGTGGCCACTTTGTTGATCCAAGTGTGGGACTGGGGTGGCACTTTGTTGATCCAAGTTTTGGGACTGGGGTGGCCACTTTGTTGATCCAAGTGGACTGGGTGCCACTAGTTGATCCAATGTGGGGACTGGGTGCCACTTTGTTGATCCAAGTGTGGGACTGGGTGGCCACTTTGTTGATCCAAGTGTGGGACTGGGGTGGCCACTTTGTTGATCCAAGTGTGGGACTGGGGTGGCCATTTTGTTGATCCAAGTGTGGGACTGGGGTGGCCACTTTGTTGATCCAAGTGTGGGACTGGGGTGGCCACTTTGTTGATCCAAGTGTGGGACTGGGGTGGCCACTTGTTGATCCAAGTGTGGGACTGGGGTGGCCACTTTGTTGACCCAAGTGTGGGACTGGGGGGCCACTTTGTGACCCCAGTGGGGGACTGGGGTGGCCACTTTGTTGATCCAAGTGTGGGACTGGGGTGGCCACTTTGTTGATCCAAGTGTGGGACTGGGTGGCCACTTTGTTGATCCAAGTGTGGGACTGGGGTGGCCACTTTGTTGATCCAAGTGTGGGACTGGGGTGGCCACTTTGTTGATCCAAGTGTGGGACTGGGGTGGCCACTTTGTTGATCCAAGTTTTGGGACTGGGGTGGCCACTTTGTTGATCCAAATGTGGGACTGGGGTGGCCACTTTGTTGATCCAAGTGTGGGACTGGGGTGGCCACTTTGTTGATCCAAGTGTGGGACTCGGGTGGCCACTTTTTTTCAGTGGTTAATGATAGGATATCTGAAATCTTGAGGTTGTATCTACATTTTACATTGACTGAATAATTAAACTTATTTAATAGAGGAGATTGCAAGTCAGTTATGATCATATTTTTGTGGTGAAATTCTATGTTGTATTGTGTACATTAACTGTATGAAGTAAATGTAAAATATGAAATAACTAATAATTTTTTCTAGTGATATAACAATGGTCAGAGAGTTCTGTCTGGGAAAGACCCATTGTGACATGATGCACATGGAGTGCACACGGTGGTGTGCAGAGGTCTGGTGTTGCCCAGGGCCAACTCATTGATTGTATGCCCCAAAGACTCAAGTACAGTAGGGCCTCGCTTTATGGCGTTTTGCTTTACAGCATTCAGCTAATACAGTCATTTCAAATTATGACCAAAACTCTCAATACAGCTCCCCTCACCTGACTTTCTGTTACACCCTTTTGTTCATTTTAAGTAGACTGTTTCTATTAAAATGGTATAAAATACTGACAGGTTGTTAGGTAAGACACATATGCAACAGTTAGGTATCTTTATTTCGAAACGTTTTGCCTACACAAAAGGCTTCTTTTAGTCCCGGTACAAAAAAGTTGATAGAAGCAGAAGAGACCTGAAGACGATGTAATCAGTCCATCACCCTTGAAGTTTTGAGGTGGTCAGTCCCTCAGTCTGGAGAAGAGTATTGTTCCACAGTCTGAATCAATATGGAGTTGAAGAGACAGGATGGAGCCTTATATACCACCAGGAGGTGAGATGTAAGCCACTAGTAGAGGTAAGAATATAGTCGTTTGGAGGTCAGGTCCCTCTCAGATCCAGCCATTCTCACTACTAGAAGTTGTCCAAGTTGATTTCAGGTCTGTAACAAGATACCCTTGTGTTAGATACCTAACTGTTGCATATGTGTCTTACTTAACAACCTGTCTGTATTTTATACCATTTTAATGTTCACTCTGTCAGACACTGCAACACGAGGGTATCTTGGCACAGACCTGAAATCAACTTTGACAACTTCTACTACAACGACTACATTCTTACCTCTACTAGTGGCCTAAATCTCACCTCCTGGTGGTATATAAGGCTCCATCCTGTCACTTCAACTCCAGAGATGGGTTATCGCAAGATTGAGACCCGTGCCAGGACTACGGTCTTGGCAAACATTATACATACATACTTCAACTTCATATTGTTTCAGATTATGGAACAATACTCTTCTCCAGACTGAGGGACTGACCACCTCAAAACTTCAAGGGTGATGGACTGATTACATCGTCTTCAGGTCTCTTCTGCTTCTATTAACTTTTCTGTACTCGACTGAAGAAGCCTACTGTGTAGGCAAAACGTTTCGAAATAAAGATACCTAACTGTTGCGTATATGTCTTACCTAACAGACTGTTTCTACTTGTTATCACAATGGTATACTTTTACATGTTATTTTTGCTATTTCAGTTAATATTATATTCAGGAGTAATTCCATTAGTAGCTAAAATGGATTTACTCGACTTTATAATATTATCTGATCGTATTACTTAGCTTTGTACATAGGTAGGTTGTTTAATTAGTTTCAACTGCTGGTGCGACCTGGCAAGCACCAGTAGGTGATTTGAGCTGCTCAACCTCTGCTCCAACCAAGTCAAAGTGGGCTGGTAAAGCCTCACTGAGTTCAGTTCATACCTTCCTCTGGACCAGGAAGTGTCTAGGGAAGTGTCCACCTCTTAACCAACATTCGCCTCCCTAGAAAATACCATGAATTTTTGGAAACTCATTACTAAGACATATCTCGGTTGGAGAAGGTGGTTGGGAAGCTCTTAGAGAAAGTGAAGCCAAGTGATCAAGCTTCTGTGGTGTAGAGGGCTTATTGCAGAGTGAACCACATGTAAGAGCTCTATCAATGTGGTCAAGCTTTTAAAGCAACGCCTGTGCATGTACATATACTGATATTTCCTGACTCACTCAGAGCCATTTGTAAATACATATCCTAGTACTGTGATGTTTTAATGAGGAGTGGCATAAGCATTCTTCTCATAGTGCAAAATATGAGAAAGTGGTTTTGGTTATTAATAAATTAAATAGAACCAAGGAAATTCCCTTTTTCCCCCACGAATGAAGACCCCTAGACGTGCTAAGTTTGTTACTTGTTACAAAAAGCACTATAACCCAGGGACCAACTTTACTATGTTCATAACACTTTAATACAGTCACCATGCCCCACCTGGTTTGTTTACCATTCTCTGTGAGCCCCCGTAAGCACTAAAAGTCTCCCCACTATGTCTCAAAACTCCCAAAATTTCAAATGTTTTTAAAAGTTATTTCATATTTTATATATACTCTGATAATTATACTTATGTAACCTGTACCTAAATAAACTTACACACTGTGCTGTGTGCAGGTACACATTAAAATCAGTAAGAGTTTTCTTATCTCTAGAGACATCATATTAGTAATGATAATAATCCAGCAGGCATATGTGAGCGTATTTGATAGGAGTGAATGGAAAACAAATGGTTTTTAATACTTTACGTGCTGTTGGAGTGTGAGCAATGTAACATTTATGAAGGGGTTTTAGGGAAAAACCGGGAGGCTGGAGTCGAGTCCTGGAGATGGGAAGTACAGTGCCTGCACTCTGAAGGAGGGGTGGGTTTAAAGTTGCAGTTTAAAAACTGTAGTGTAAAAACACCCTTCTGGCAAGACAGTGATGGAGTGAATGATGGGGAAAGTTTTTCTTTTTTGGGCCACCCTGCCTTGGTGGGAATTGGCCAGTGTGTTAATAAAAAAAAAAAAATAATAATCACCGAATCTCATTTAAATGTTGTATTTTATGTTAATACAGTGGTCCCTCAATAATCATCAGGCTCAAAAGTTTTTCCTTTTTGGAAATCGTTGCGTTATTTTTGTCCAAACATTGGCTCGCAAATGGTCAGCTGGCTCGCTGATCATCATTTCTCCTGGATGCGTACTCATGGCTCTGAACCATCTCGGCCTCCCTTCCCAGCCAGTGTGCCATTGTTTATCAGTGAGCGACGGTCCCCTCACTTGTTCATACGAAATATTCCATAATGCAGTGGACCCTCAACCAGCGATATTAATCCGTTCATGAGAGCTCATCGTTAATCGAAATAATCGTTAGTCAAGTTAATTTTCCCCATAAGAAATAATGGAAATCAAATTAATCCGTGCAAGACACCCCAAAGTACAGTGGACCCCCACATACCGATTTTAATCCGTGCAAGAGGGGTCATTGTTATGCGAAATAATCGGTATGCGAATGAATTTTCCCCATAAGAAATAATGGAAATCAAATTAATCCATGCAAGACACCCAAAAGTATGAAAAAAAAATTTTTACCACATGAAATATACATTTTCCCACACACAAAGAGAAGGATACATGCACAATAGTAGAGTAGTACATGCACAGTATATATTGTGCATGTACTAGTCTACTAAATGAAGAATAAATGACACTTACCTTTATTGAAGATGCAGCAATGACTGATGAGACACTGGGTCCTGGGAGTGCCTTTTCCTCCTGAGTACTGTAGGTACTGTTTGGCATTTTCTTCCAGAACAGGCCTTATCACACTGTGTATGCCACTACGATTCTTAAATCTCTCAAACCAACCTTTGCTGGCTTTAAAATTTACCAATATGAGCACTAGTTCCAGGCATTTTCCCTGTTCACCTGGTGTTAGTCGACTTGTTTTGGGTTGCATCCTGGGAGACAAGATTAAGGACCCCAATGGAAATAAGTTAGACAGTCTTCGATGACACTGACTTTTTGGGTTATCCTGGGTGGCAAATCCCCTGGGGTTAATTGTTTTTTGGTAAATTCTCAATAAGCCACACCAACAAAAGGTGCTTTCAGCAGCTGACGGTGGTAACACAGCAACAGACGATGCTACAGCAGCAACAGACATGTTACAGCAGCAGCAGACGATGCTACAGCAGCAGCAGCAGCTGACGGTGGTACAGCAGCAACAGACGACGCTACAGCAGCAACAGACGATGTTACAGCAGCAGCAGACGATGCTACAGCAGCAGCAGCAGCTGACAGTGCAGAAAGCAGCACAGCTGTACCACCAATAGTACGATGGTTGTATTGGGGTTTATTATACAACCTGGCCAGCTGGGAGACACGCACTCCACTTTCATACTTATCAATGATTTTTTCTTCATCTCTATTGTAATTCTCACCCTTATTGCTGTAGGGTTGGCACTAGAAGCTTTCTTGGGGCCCATGGTCACTTATTTTCCAGAAAAAGCACCGAAAACACTGTAATAATACGAAATATTCCGATTGTATGCTTGGATGTTACCGCGGAGGCTGGCTGGTAAACAATGCCACCGGCGGAACATGTGAGCGTGGCTCAGCCCGCACATTGGACGCGTCTCGGACGAAAATCGGTGAGCGGGTTTTTAAGCGGTATGTGAGGCAAAATTTTTGCGATTAAAGCAAGCGGTATGCGGATTAATCGCTATGTGATGCCATCGGTATGCGGGGGTCCACTGTATTGGAAAAAAAAATTTTACCACATGAAATATTAATTTTAATACACACAAACTGAAGAAGACATGCACAGTTACATGACACTTACCTTTATTGAAGATCTGGTGATGATTGATGGAATTGGAGGAGGGGAGAGTGTTGATCTTTTTAGTGTTTAGAAGGGGAATCCCCTTCCATTAGCACTTGAGGTAGCAAGTCTTTTTCTGGGGTTACTTCCCTTGTTCTTTTAATGCCACTAGGATCAGCTTCATAGTCACTGGACTTCTGTCGCACAACATATCTGTCCATAGATACCTGTATATCTTGTTCCTTTATGACTTTCCTAAAGTGGTTCACAACATTTTCAGTGTACAGGTTGCCAACACGGCTTGCAGTACTGTGTCAGGGTGATTTTCATAAAAAAAGGTTTGCACTTCAACCCAACTTTGCACACATTTCCTTAATCTTAGAAGTAGGCAACTTCTTCAATTTCTCTATCCCCTCCTCCGAAGCAGTTTCCTCAGGTTGCCCTCTTGCTGTTCAAGATGTTTTAGCAGCTCATCAGTGGATAGTTCTTCATTGTCCTCCACCACCAACTCTTCCACATCCTCCCCACTAACCTCCAACCCCAAGGACTTTCCCAGTGCCACATTTGGGTTCCTCACTGGCATAGGATTCTCAGGTTAGCCTCAAAAACCTTCAAAAACCCCTTTTGTCTCCATTCTGGCCACAGTTTTTTCCAAGCAGAGTTCAAGGTCCTCTTAGTCATTCCCCCCCAAGCCTTACCTATAATGTTTTTCACAATTGAGGATGGTAAAGTGATCTTTCCAAAACTCTCTTAGAGTCAGTTGAGTTTCTGAGGTCACTACAAAGCACCTTTCAAACATAGCTTTTGTGTACAGTTTCTTGAAGTTGGAAATGACATGCTGGTCCATGGGCTGCAGGAGAGGAGTGGTATTAGGAGGCAAAAACTTCACCTTAATGAAGCTCATGTCCCTAGAAAGTCGCTCTGCCAAGTCTGAAGGATGACCAGGAGCATTGTCTAATACCAGGAGGCACTTAAGGTCTAATTTCTTTTCAATTAGGTAATATTTCACATTGGGGGCAAATGCATGGTGTAACTAGTCATAGAAAAAGTCCCTAGTGACCCATGCCTTACTGTTTGCCCTCCACAGCACACACATATTAGCCTTGATGACATTGTTTTTCCTGAACACACTGGGAGTGTCAGAGTGATACACCAATAAAGGCTTTACTTTGCAATCACCACTAGCATTGGCACATATTAACAGAGTAAGCCTGTCTTCCATAGGCTTATGTCCTGGGAGTGCCTTTTCTTCCTGAGTAATGTACGTTCTGCTTGGCATTTTCTTCCAGAACAGGCCTGTTTCGTCACAATTAAACACTTGTTCAGGTTTCAGTCCTTCACTGTCTATGTACTCCTTGAATTCCTGCACATATTTTTCAGCCGCTTTGTGGTCCCAACTGGCAGCCTCACCATGCCTTATCACACTATGAATGCCACTACTATTCTTAAATCTCTCAAACCAACCTTTGCTGGCCTTAAATTCACTCACATCACTAGTTGCTGGCATTTTTTTAATTAAATCGTCATGCAACTTACTAGCCTTTTCACATATGATCGCTTGAGAGATGCTAACTCCTGCTATCTGTTTCTCGTTTATCCACACCAATAAGAGTCTCTCAACATCTTCTATCACTTGCGATCTCAGTTTCGAAAACATAGTTGCGCCTTTGGCAAGAACAGCTTCCTTGATTGCCGTTTTCTTGCCCACAATAGTAGCGATGGTTGATTGGGGTTTACTATACAACCTGACCAGCTCAGAGATACACACTCCACTTTCATACTTAGCAATGATCTCTTTCTTCATCTCCATAGTAATTCTCACCCTTTTTGCTGTAGGGTTGGCACTAGAAGCTTTCTTGGGGCCCATGGTGACTTATTTTGCAGGTGCAATCACTACAAAGGCTGTGAAAATATGAAATGTTCCAGTTGTATGTTTGGAAGCGACTGCGGTGGCTGGCTGGCTTGTAAACACTGGCACCCATGGGACAAGTGAGGCATGCTCAGGCCAAAGTGGACACATCTCAAATGGAACGAATAGCATTGGTCGGGTTTTTAAGCGCTAGTCAAGGCAAATTTTTTGCCTTAAAATGTATCGCTACTCGGATTTATCATTAATCGATGCCATTGCTTGTCTAGGGTCCACTGTATTCCATTCATTTTAGTGCTTGCAAGTGCTAAATAAGCTACCATGGCTCCAAAGAAAGCTCCTAGTGCCAAGCCTTTGGTAAAGAAGGTGAGAAATACAATTGAATTTAAGAAAAACATCATTGAACAATATGAAAGTTGTATTCGTGTGGCCGAACTGGCCAGGATGTATAACAAATCCCGTACAACCATATCTTCCATTGTGGCCAAGAAAAAGGAAATCAAGAAGCTGTTGTTGCAAAGGGGGTAAATATGCTGACAAAAATGAGATCACCAGTACTCGAAGATGTTGAGAAATTATTATTGGTGTGATAAACGAGAAACAATTAGCAGGAGATAGTCTTATGACGTCGATTATTTGTGAAAAGGCTAGGCAGTTGCATGACGATCTGGTAAAGAAATTGCCTGCAATGAGTACTGATATTTGTGAATTTAAGGCCAGCAAAGGTTGGTTTGAGAGATTTAAGAACTGTAGTGGCATACACAGTGTGATAAGGCATGGTGAGGCTGCCAGTTCGCATAAAATTGCAGCTACAAAATTCGTAAGTGAATTCAAGGAGTACATAGAGGCTGAAGGACTGAAACCTGAACAAGTGTTCAATTGTGATGAAACAGGCCTCTTTTGGAAGAAAACGCCAAAGAGGACCTACATTACTCAGGAGGAAAAGGGACTGCCAGGACAAGCCTATGAAAGACACGCTGATGCTCATGTTCTGTACTAATGCTAGTGGAGATTTCAAAGTGAAGCCGTTACTAGTGTACCATTGTGAAAATCTCAGAGTGTTCAGGAAAAACAATGTTATGAAGAGTAAATTTTGTGTGTTTTGGAGATCTAATAATAAGGCATGGGTCATGAGGGAAATTTTCCTCTAGTGATTCAATGAAGTGTTTGGCCCTAGTGTGAAGAAATACATCCTGGTAAAGAAATTGGATCTCAAGTGCCTCCTAGTAATGGACAATGCACCTGCTCATCCTCCAAACTTAGATGACCTAATTCTGCAGAGTTTGGGTTCATCACAGTAAAGTTCTTGCCCCCAAATATCACTCCTTTCCTCCAGCCCATGGACCAGCAGGTCATTTTAAACTTTAAAAAATTCTACACCAGAGCAATGTTTCAAAGGTGCTTTAATGTGACCTCAGACACTCACTTGACCCTTAGAGAGTTTTGGAAAGAACACTTCAGTATCCTCCATTGCATAAGCCTTATAGGTAAGGCTTGGGAGGAGTGACTACACGGACTTCGAACTCTGCTTAGAGAAAATTGTGGCCAGGTTGTGTCCACAAGAGGGATTTTGAAGGGTTTATGGCTGACCCTGATGAGCCTATGTCAGTTATGAACTCTATTGTGGCATTAGGGAGTTCCATGGGGTTGGATGTGAGTTTGGAGGATGTGGAAGAGTTGGTGGAGGATCACAATGAAAAGCTAACCACTGAGGAGCTGCAAGAGCTTCAGCAGGAACAGCAACAGATTGCAGCTCAGAATCTTGCTGCAGAGGAGGAGGAAGAGAGATGGAAGAAGGTGCCTTCTTCAGAAATTAAGGAGATTTTTGAAATGTGGGGTAGGATGGAAAGATTTATGGAGAAACATCACCCTGAGAAGGATGTTGCAAGCCATATCAGCAACTTGTACAGTGACAGAGTCTTAGCCCATTTTAGGGAAGTTTTAAAGAGACACTATAAACAGAGCTCTCTGGACAACTTTTTTGTGAGACAGGACTCCAGTGACTCTCAAGCTGGTCCTAGTGGCATTAAGAAACAGAAAAGGGAATTATGTAACCCCAGAAAAGGACTTGGTACCTCAGGTGTTGATAGAAGGGGATTCCCCTTCCAAACAGTAACTAATCCAATCTCTCTCCTCCTCCAGTCTTCCATACACTAAGAAAAATCACAAATGAAGGTAAGTGTTATGCAGTTAATGTTTCATTCATCATGTCCCATTGTATTGTTTATGTACTACATTTATATTTCATGTAAATTTTTTTTTTTTTTTAATACTTCTGGGTGTCAGGAACGGATTAATTGTATTTACATTAATTTTTATGGGGAAAATTGATTCGAAAATCGTCTATTTCGATAATCGTCATACTTCCAGGAACGGATTGATAAGATAAGATAAGATAAGATTTCGTTCGGATTTTTAACCCCGGAGGGTTAGCCACCCAGGATAACCCAAGAAAGTCAGTGCGTCATCGAGGACTGTCTAACTTATTTCCATTGGGGTCCTTAATCTTGTCCCCCAGGATGCGACCCACACCAGTCGACTAACACCCAGGTACCTATTTGCTGCTAGGTGAACAGGACAACAGGTGTAAGGAAACGTGTCGGAATGTTTCCACCCGCCGGGAATCGAACCTGGGCCCTCCGTGTGTGAAGCGGGAGCTTTAGCCACCAGGCCACCGGGCCTGGTGACTATAAATGATGACTATAAATGAAGGAACAACTGTATACACATTTTCATTAATGCATCTATGATATTTTTTTCAAAATTATATAACAAACATGATACATAACATATAAAGATGATAAATACACCCCACAATAGAATAAATAAACATAAATATGAGATGTGGTAGCGAGACGATTTGCACAAATGATGCCATATTGGAAATAATAATAATAATCACCGAGTCTCATATAAATGTCAGATATTACATTAATATACACATTTTCATTAACCCATCCATGATATTTTTTTCAAAATTATATAATAAACATGATACATAACATATAAAGATGATAAATACACCCCAAAATAGAATAAATAAACATAAATATGAGATGTCGTAGCCAGATAACTTGTACAAGTGATGGCATGAATAACATTTTCTCTCTAAAATCTTCGAAAAATTAATTCGTAAGCGAATCTATTCCTACCTCATCTCCCACAACATACTCAACCCCTGTCAATTTGGTTTCAGGCCTAATAAAAATACTAATGATACTATTATACACATGCTAGAACACATATACACTGCAATAGAGAAAAAAGAAGTCCCACTGGGGATCTTCATTGACATATGTCAAGTTTTTGATACAGTTGACCATGACTTGCTCCATATAAAATTGTCGCACTATGGTATAAGAGGGCACTCCCTCAACTACCTAAAGTCTTACCTCAGCAACAGAAGCCAACATGTGTACACAAAATTGGGCAAACTCTTCCACACAGCCAATTACAGTTGGTGTCCCACAGGGAAGTATCCTAGATCTTTTTCTCTTTCTCATATACATAAATGAACTACCAAATGCATCGCAACTACTTGAACCCACACTATTTGCAGATAACACTACATACGTCTTCTCTCACCTACTGAATGCACAGCCACACAGTAAATGACCATATGACCTGTCTTTGTAATACTCATTTGTGCTAAATTGTTATCTGTTTACAATAATGTTTTTACCACTGAATATATCATTGCTTAGTTAATCTTAAGTTAATTTTAAGCCTGCCCATAATGCTCTGCATACAATGGGCTTTGGCATGTTACACTGTAATAACTGTAATCCTTTGTACTTCACTGTATCATGTTAAAATAAATAAATAAATAAATAAATAGTCTGACGTAAGAGAAAATGTGTTACTGGAGGTAACTGTCGAAAATTATTCTTTCATATGTATGTAAGTTTATTCAGGTATACACAAGTACAGTTACATAGATTATCATACATAACAGCATATATGTAGAGAACCTGAGATAACCCAAAAAAGTCAGAGTGACTTATTTCCATTGCCTTCACTCAGAGCGTCATTTCTTCTAAAAATGGTGTTACATTAGAATGGGAGTGTTCTCCTTCATTTATTCTACCATATCAATGTAGAGACAACTTGTGTACAATGTAACTTGCACACAAACCAGACGTGTACACTTTGTTTACTAAACATATGTTCACCTGGTTTGTTTACATAACTCTGTGCCTGTCATCCCTCATGTACTCATTCTCTCTCTCTCTCTCTCTCATTTATTCGTTTTATCTCGTTTACTCACCTCTGACCCTACATTAAGACTACAAATATTTTAAGGTGAGTAATGAGTGAACTGTATATGCATTTTATCGCTCTGGGATGCTTAAATATCATAGAATATTATGTGTGGGTGGAATGACCTGGTATGGTAGCCTGGCTGACTACCATACATACCACACTTGATTTCTTACAATAAATACTACTCATCTCACCCTAGATTAAGACTATAAATATTTTAAGATAAGTAATGACTGCACTATGTGTGTATTGTACTTTTTTATTGTGTTTTGATGCCTGGTTCTATTGCTAACTTAATATATGTTAGTGTAAACTTGTTATCTAGTATTTGTATGCATTTATAAGGAAAAAAAGGGTGTTCCACTTTACGGCGGTAGCCTGGAACTTAGCCTGCCATATAAGTGGGGCCCGACTGTAAAATTAAAGATATTCCTATATTAATTTTTAATCCCTTAAGAATGATACATAAGAATCACAAAGAAATTCCAGTATAATTATTTTACCTACAAAACTACATGTTAAAGAGAAGTGAATATTTACCATTTTAGCAGAAAACATCAAATCAAAACTTGAGAGGGAAAAATTGTGGACCTTTTATTAATTTACCATCAATGAGACTTGTGGTGGTGCATCACTGATGACAGATAATGAATATTAGTCTTGTATTTTGTAACTTTCAGAGATATACATGACCTACTAGTTTCATCCATAAGGCTGCTACTATTACCAGACTTAACAAAGTTATTCACTGAAAACAATGATTCACAAGAATAAGTAGATGAAAAAACCTCTCACTATCTATATTCCTCTTAAAAACCCCGTAACTTCATTTCAAATGTCTTTATGTAATCGAACATAACATCAAGTGTATTACCAGAGACTTGTAATTTATTGTTCAGAATCATTTAAATGTTCGCAAAGATCGAAAAAAAAGTTTACAAACCCACACGATATCAGACATTTCTTAATAAGACACTTGTTGGTTACTCTAAAAGAGATTTATCTCATCCAGACATTCAACAAATTGTTTCAAAACAAAACCTGGACTAAGTCAACAAACATTGTTGTAATAAAGTTGGTAGAATTACCGACAATATGTAAAGTAAAAGGACACAAGTGCAACTAATGTGACATTTTATTGTGGCAACGTTTCACTCTCCAGGAGCTTTATCAAGGCTTGATAAAGCTCCTGGAGAGCGAAACGTTGCCACAATAAAATGTCACATTAGTTGCACTTGTGTCCTTTTACTTAACAACAAACATTGTTGTACATTGTTGTACTGAATCCACCTCCTTCAATAAATTCTGATTTTGTCTTTTATTCAAAGCTCGTGCAAAAATGTAATTAACAATCTTGGTGACTGTATCACTTCTTGAAGTTCTTATAGACCAACTTTTGTACATAAAGCCTCGTGTATGATGCAGTGAAAGTCTATCACTGGATGACAAACATCTTTTACAAACAGATTTACAAATCCTGCTTCTTTACCAATCATGCTGGGTGCACCATCTGTTGTAACCTTACCAATCACTCTGGGTGCACCATCTGTTGAAACTTTACCAATCATGCTGGGTGCACCATCTGTTGTAACCTTACCAATCATGCTCTGTGCACCATCTGTTGCAGCCTTACCAATCACTCTGGGTGCACAATCTGTTGTAACCTACCAATCATGCTGAGTGCACCATCTGTTGTAACCTTACCAATCACTCTGGGTGCACCATCTGTTGTAACCTTACCAATCATGCTGAGTGCACAATCTCTTGTAACCTTACCAATCACTCTGGTGCACCATCTGTTGTAACCTTACCAATCATGCTGGGTGCACCATCTGTTGTAACCTTCCCAATCATGCTGGGTGCACCATCTGTTGTAACCTTACCAATCATGATGGGTGCACCATCTGTTGTAACCTTACCAATCATGCTGGGTGCAACATCTGTTGTAACCTTACCAATCATGCTCTGTGCACCATCTGTTGCAGCCTTACCAATCACTCTGGGTGCACCATCTGTTGTAACCTTACCAATCATGCTGGGTGCACCATCTGTTGTAACCTTACCAATCACTCTGGGTGCACCATCTGTTGTAACCTTACCAATCATGCTGAGTGCACATCTCTTGTAACCTTACCAATCACTCTGGTGCACCATCTGTTGTAACCTTACCAATCATGCTGGGTGCACCATCTGTTGTAACCTTACCAATCATGCTGGTGCACCATCTGTTGTAACCTTACCAATCATGCGGGTGCACCATCTGTTGTAACCTTACAATCATGCTGGTGCAACATCTGTTGTAACCTTACCAATCATGCTAGGTGCACCATCTGTTGTAACCTTACCAATCATGTTGAGTGCACCATCTGTTGTAACCTTACCAATCATGCTGGGTGCACCATCTGTTGTAACCTTACCAATCACTCTGGGTGCACCATCTGTTGTAACCTTACCAATCATGCTGGGTGCACCATCTGTTGTAACCTTACCAATCATGCTGGGTGCACCATCTGTTGTAACCTTAACAATCATGTTGAGTGCACCATCTGTTGTAACCTTACCAATCATGCTGGGTGCACCATCTGTTGTAACCTTACCAACCATGCTGGGTGCACCATCTGTTGTAACCTTAACAATCATGCTGGGTGCACCATCTGTTGTTAATTGTTCCGCTGCATTACTTTCCAGCTTAAGTATGTATCTTATCCTTGACAGTTTGTCTACTCAGACAAATCTTTAATGAGCTGAATAATCTTTTTCATTTCTGAAAGATTGTCACCAAGTAAAGAAGGACATAATAACATTGTTTCTTTAATATACTTCCCATCACTAAGTGGCTTCCATGTTGAACAATAACTTTGGTGACCTCAAAGTTAGTAGCAACTATGTTGGAACTTGGCCTACCAGAAATGATGTAAAGTACTTAATGTAAAGTGTCGACTGATTGTTATCAAAACTATCAAAATGTGAAATGATCTTAGGAATTGATGGACTATTTCCCGCTTTTCTTGGAATGGATACGCCATAAATGTCACTTTTTTTTTTTTATATGGGACCAGAGGTTCTTGGGCTGGAAAGAGGTTGCTGGTGTGCCAGGTTTGGCATGCGTGCCAAGGGTTGCCCACCCTGACCCTTTTGGGAAATTGTTTAAACTTTATTAAATACTTTTTTGGTGTAATTTTGGAATAAGGGAAAAAAAGGACGGAAAAATTTTTCATTTCAAAAGTTGTAAAAAAAAATAAAAAAAAAATTTTTCCCTTTCCCCTTTTCCTTTTAAAACAAAAAACTTATGGGACCTTTTAAAGTTTTTGAAATTTTATGTTAAAGGGGCCCCTTTAAAAAAATGTGGGGCAATTTTTCCCACCTTTTTTGTTTAACCAAATAAAAAAGGGTTTTTAAAAGTTTTGGAATGACTTTTTCCCCCCGGGTTTTTGGTTTCCCCCAAAAATTCCCTTTTTTTTTTGGTACCAATTTTTGGGCCAAAATTGCCCCCAAGGGGATTTCCGGGGAAATTTTTTGTGAAAATTTTTTTTAAACTTTGGATTTTTAAAAAGGAAAAAAGGTTGTTTTTCTTGGTTTTAAAAAAAAAAAAATTTTCCTTCCAAGTTTTTTTAATTCAAACCCTTTTTGGCCCACTTTTCTTTGGGGTTTCAGCCAGGAGGGTTTACTGTTTTTTTCCCTTTTTTTGCTTTTCCCCTTTTTTTTTGGGAAACCCCCGGCCATACCGGGGAAAATGTTTGTGTCTCTTCCCTCCGTAATGAGTTTTTGGGTTCCCCAACCTTAAAAAAGGGGTTGAACCCCTTGTTGTAGGGAAACCACTGGGTCCTTTTTTTTAAAAAATTTTTTCCCTTAAATTTTTAACTCTGGTTTAAAAATTTCCCAGATCCCCCTCTGAAAACGGGAAATGTTTTCCCCAAACCCCGGAAAAAAAATTTTTCCTTTTCTCAATTTTTTTTTTGGCAAAGATTTTCCATGGATTTAATTTAGTAGGGGCTTAAAAGTTTGGTTGGGGTCTAAAAACATTTACTGCGTTTTTTTGGGGGTTCCCCGGGTGTTTTTCATTACCTTTTATAATTCCAAACACCCTTTTCGGGGTTGTAACTAAAAACAATAGGGGCCCTTCGGCCGGAAATTAAAATTTTTACCCTTCTCAGTTTAATTTTTTGTAAAATAGGGCTTTTTTAACAATGAAATTTGGGTTTGTTTTGGAAAACCTTTTTTAACTCAGGACATTAGTGTTATTAAAATTGACCTTCTTAATCCCGGATTCCAGAATGAAAATTTGCATACCCCTCCGGGCCCAGAAATTACCTCTTCAAAACCCCCCCCGGGCCCATTTAAGGGGTTCGCAAAACCTCCTGGCACGTGAACCAAACCTTTAGGGGCCCCCTTTGGCAGAAATTTTGCATTTTTTAAAAACCCCCTTTTGGGGGGAAAAATTGAACTCGGGTCAAAACCCCCCGGGCAAAAAGGAAAGCTGGGGCACGTTTTGGGCAGCAGTGAACCTCTTAAAAAGCCCCTTTTGCAGAAAGGAAGTTTGACATCCCTTTCCCTGGCAAAATAAAGAAAAACACTCCCTTGGCCAATGAAGGCCCCTTTATAAATTGGGCGGAAAGGGGAACTCTGACAATCCCCCTTTGGCAGCAAGCTCGCAAAACCCCTTGCGCCAGGAATCTTCCATGCATTTTGCAGAAAGAAGCGGGGGCCCAAGCTCCCTGGCACCCAAGGGACTCTGTAAACCTCCCTTGCCCCAATGAATCGTTCCCCATATCCTTAATTGCACCCAATAAAGCTTGACATATTGGCCCCCTTGGCAGCAAGGGACTCTGTAATACACCCCCTTTTGCGCCATTGAATGTTGCCATATGCTAAATTTCAGCAATGAACTCTGTCATATGCCCCCTGGCGGCAATTGAGCCCCTGTCGTACACTCTCTGGCAAACAATGAAGGTTTTTCAAAACATCTTTGTTTTTGTGAAGGGAGGGGGATAAAAAATATCGACTGGAGGGCGCCATTAAAACTTACGCTTAACACTGCCCAAAACCCCTACTTTATTTTTTTTGGGTAGCAGAGCAGGGATCCCAAAAAATTTAAACCCATTAAAGATTGACAAAAACTCAAATTACCAAAAATTAATGGGGGCTTTTTCCCTAGGTTTTTCCTTGACAACAACCAATTTTTCAGAACCCAAAATCCGGGATTTTAACCAAAAAAGTACCCAAAAAAAAGGGTTTGGGGATCCTCTCAAGATAGGGATATTTCGTGCCGCAAAATACCCTCTAAACCTATACCCACTCACTTATTTACCCCAAAACCTAAACCTATGCTATTTGTGCGGGGGGGATAAACCCTGCAGAACCCACCCCCTAAACCCAATTAATAACCCCCAAAAAAGCTGCAAAAGAAAAAATCACAAAATCCCATCCCCTGAAACACCCCCCCCATCTTCTTAAAACCTTTAAAACTTATTCCCTTTCAGTTAAAATCCACTTTTAAATATTGTGCAATTTACATCTACATGGCCTTAAACTTAATATCAACCTTAACAAAAAAGTTTCTTGTTTTTTGTGCAGCCCCAAAGGCTTTAACACCGACACAAACTTTTCTCTCGCCCTTTCCCCGTGCCCGATTTAAACCTTTACAAAAATTAAATTTTATTTCAAAGGCCCAAAAATTTTGGGAAAAATACCCTACCGGGGAGAAACTCTAGAACTGCGGGACATTTTTCTTTCACCTTAAAAATACCATTAGAAAAACATCTTATCTCCCTGATACCCTGTCAACTAACTACACGAAACCCCCCTGGTGGTTCACACTTACACTACGGACTCTTTTGCCCAAAAACAAAAATATTAATTTTTCAATTTAAAAAAATTAAAATTGTGTTCTCAATACTGAAACTTTTGTACTGTGCCAAAAAAAAAGAATTTACATTGCTAACTCACAAACTAGTTTTTTAGTCATTTGCCAAAATTCAAATTACCTCTTAATTTTTTAATTTTTTACAATTAAAAATTTAAAACTAAGCCCTGCCCCGAAAGGGCCTACCCATTGTTTGGGTTTCTGGGGGTACACTCTGTAATCACTATTTTTTCAAGTAAACCAAACAAAAACCAAAATTTTCTGTAAACTCAGCATTGAACCCCTTTTGGGAAAATTAAACTTTTTAAATTAAAAAGCTTTCTAACTCATCGGCAGCAATTTGCCTTCTATTCTTTCGGGCAAGATTTGAAGCTCTGTTTTTTCCATTCAAGGCCAAGGAAATTTCTGCCTTTCAAAAAGGGGCTGTCATACATTTAAAATGCCAAAAAAAACCCTTTTTCCGCATACAACCTGAAAGGCAGTGAACCCCTTTTATACACTTTTTGAAAACCCAATTAAGCTTTTTTTTAACTTCCGGGGGCAGCAGTGAAGCCGGCCCATACTTTCCCCCTTTGGCCAAAACCCCTTTTTTCCCCCCCAAAAAAACCCCTTTAAACCTTTTTCCCCCCCCCCTTTTTTTTTAAAAAGGGGGGGTTTTTCCCCCCCCCCCCTTTCCCTACAAAAAATTTTAAAAAAAATTTTTTCCCCCCCAAAAAACCCCCTTTTTTTCCCGGCCCCCCCAAAAAAACCCCCTTTTAGCAAAAATTTTTTTCCCCCCCCCCAAAAAAACCCCTTTTAAAAAACCTTTGGGTTTAAAAAAATTTTTTTTTTTTTTCCCCCCCTTTTTTTTTTCCCCCCCGAATTAAAACCCCAAAGCCCCCAAAAAAAAAACCCCCCCAAGGGGGGTTTGGGGGGTTTTTTCCCCCCCCCAAAAACCCCCCCCTTTTCCCCTCCTTCCCCTTTTCCCCCCTTTTTCCCCCCCCCCCTTTCCCCCCCCCCTTTTTAACCCCCCCCCCCCCCCCCCTTTTTTTTTTTTCCCCCCCCTTTTTTATTTTTTTCCCCGGGGGGGGTTTGGGGGGGAAAAACCCCCCCCCCCTTTTTTTTTTTTTTTCAAGGGAAAAAAACCGGGGGCCCCCCCAAAAGGGGAAAAATTTTTTTCCCCCTTTGGGGGGGGGGGGGTTATTTTTCCCCTTTTTTACCGGGGGTTTTTTAAAAAATTTTTTGGGGGGAAATCCGGGCCCCCTTTTTTTTTGGGGGGGCCCCTTTTTTTTTTTTTTTTCCCCCCCTTTTTTTTTTCCCCCGGGGGGGGTTTTTTTTTTCCCCCCCTTTTTTTTAAAAACCCCCGGGGGGGGGGCCCCCCCCCCCCCCTTTTTTTTTCCCCCCCCCCCCCCCTTTTTTTCTTTTTTTTTTTTTTTTTCTTTTTTTTTCTTTTCCCAAAAAAAAACCCCCTTTTTGGGCCCCTTTTAAAACCCAAAATTTTTTCCCTTTTTTTCCCCCCCTTTCCCCCCCCTTTTTGGGCCCCCCCCCTTCCCTTTTTTTTTTTTTTTTTTTAACCCCTTTTTCCCCCCAATTTTCAATCCGTTTTTAAATTTTTCCCCCCCCCGGGGCAATTTTGAAGGGGGCCCTTTTTCCCCCCCAAATTTGGTCCCCCCAAAAAAAATTTTTGGGGGGTTCCCTTTTAAACCCCTTTAAAAAGGGGAAAAAAAAATTTCCCCCCCCCCCCCGGGGGGAAAAAGGACCCAAATTTTTTTTTTTTTTTTTTTCCCCCCCTTTTTTGGGGGGAAAAATTTTTAAATTTTGGGGAAAATTTTTTTCCCCCCCCCTTTGGGGGGTTTTTGTAAACCCCCGGTTTTTTTCCCCTTTTTTTTTTTTTCCTTTTCCCCCCTTTTTTTTTAAAAATTTTATGGAATTTTTTTAATTTTCCCCCAAAAAAAAAAAAAATTTTTTTTTAAAAAAAAAATTTTTCCCCCTTAAGGAAAAAAGGGGGGGGGGGTTTTTTTTCAAATTTTTTTTAAAAAAGGGTTTTTCCCCCCCTTTTTTTTTTTGGGGGTTTTTTTTTGGGGGGAAAACCCCCCCTTTTTGGGGGGTTTTTCCCCCTTTTTTTTTCCCCGGCCCCTTTTTTCCAAAATTTTTTCCCCCCGGGGGTTTTTTTTTTTTTTAAAAAAAACCCCCCCCTTTTTTTTTAAGGGGGTTTTAAAGGGCCCGGAAAAAATTTAAAAGGGGGTTTCCCTTTGCATTTTTTTTCCCCCCCCCTTTGGGGGGGCCCCGGGAAAAAACCCCCCGGGGGAATTTTCCCCCCCTTTTTTCCCCCCCCCAAAAAATTTTTAAAAATTTTTTTTTGTTTTTTGGGGCTTTCCCCCCCCCCTTTTTTTTTTTTTTTTCCCCCAACCCCCTTTTTTTTTTTTTTTCCCCCCTTTCCCCCCCCTTTTTTTCCCCCCCCAAAAAAAACTTTCTTTTTTTTCCCCCCCCCCCCCCCCTTTTAAATTTTCCCCACCTTTTTTTCCTTTTCCCCCCTTTTTTAAATTCCCAAACCCCAAAATTCTTTCCCCCGGGCCCCCCCTTTTTTTTTTCCTTTGGTTTTGGTTTTTCCCCCCCCAACCCTTTTTTTCCCCTTCCCTCCTTTCCCCCCTTTTTAAACCCCTTTTTTTTAAAAACCCCTTTTTTTCCCCCCCCCCCCTTTCCCAAATTTTTAAAAAAAAAACCCTTTTTAAAAAAAAATTTTTTTTTGGAAGGGCCCCTTTTTTTTTTCCCCCCCCCCCCCCTTTTCCCAAAAAACCCCCCCCCTTTTTTTTTTTTTTCCCCTTTTTTTCCCCCCCCCTTTTTTAAAAAAAAAATCCTTTTTTTTGCCTTTTTGTTCCTTTTTTTTTAAAAATTTTTTTTATTTAAATTGGGCCCCAAAAAAAATTTTTGGGGGGCCCCCCCTTTTTTTTTCCCCTTTTTTTTTTTTTTTTTTAAAAAAAAAAACCCCTTTTTTGGGGCCCCATAGACCCCTTACTACGCTTGGATACGTATGTTCGAATGCCTTTGCGATTAACACTCAGTTATTGCCATATTTTTTGACCTTGAGAAGGCATATGACACAACTTGGAGGTATAATATTTTGGCCCAGGCCCATTCCTTAGGCCTCCGAGGCAATCTACCATCCTTCCTTAAGAACTTTTTAACTGACAGACATTTCCGTGTTCAAGTCAATAATGTTCTTTCCCCTGACTTCGTCCAAGCTGAAGGTGTCCCTCAGGGATGTGTTCTAAGCACAACACTTTTTCTCTTTGCTATAAATGATTTGGCCTCTGTTCTTCCACCCAATATTTGGTCATCACTCTATGTTGATGACTTCGCTATTGCTTGTGCAGGCGCTGACTGTCATCTTATTACAGTTTCTCTCCAGCATGCGGTCGACCGTGTTTCCACTTGGGCCACCACGCATGGGTTTAAATTTTCAAATACCAAAACTCACCAAATTACTTTCACTAGACGCTCTGTTATCTCCGATCATCCTTTGTATCTTTATGGCTCCCATATCCCCGAACGTGATACAGTCAGATTTCTAGGCCTTCTCTTTGACCGTAGGTTATCCTGGAAACCTCAAATTACCTCTCAGAAGGCAACTTGTCACAGCCGGCTGAACCTTCTTAAAACCCTTGCTCATCTTTCCTGGGGAGCTGATCGTCGAACTCTGCTTCGCCTACATTCAGCCCTCGTTTTATCGAAACTCGATTATGGTGACCAGATTTATTCCGCGGCCTCTCCTGCTACTCTAGCCTTAACTCTATCCATCACCAAGGATTACGTTTGTGGCTTGGTGCTTTTCGCTCTTCCCCTGTTGAGAGCCTCTATACAGAAGCGAATGTTCCATCCTTGTCTGATCGCCGTGATGCCCATTGCCTTCGCTACTATGTACGCTCTCACGATCTACACAATCCTTCCATTTATAGAATGGTCACCGATATTAGTAGACATTCTTCATTCATTCGCCGCCCATGTTTGCTCCGTCCCTTTTCTCTTCACCTACATTCACTCTTGTCTTCCCTTCAGTTACCACCTTTATATGTTCATGTAGCATCTCACTTTTCCCTACCCCCTGGGAAGTTCCAGCTGTTCGGGTCTGTTCTTTCTCACTCCCTTGCTCGAAAGCTCAACTGCCTACGGTGGCTTCCCGCTCTCTTTTTCTTGATCACTTCCACTCCCATTCTCATGCCACCGCTGTGTACACAGATGGCTCTAAGTCTTCAGACGGCGTCGGATTCGCAGCAGTGTTTCCGGACAGCGTCGTGTGGGGGCATTTACTATCTTCAGCTAGCATTTTTACTGCTGAACTGTATGCCATTCTTGCAGCACTTAATCGTATCGCATCTATGCCTGTGTCATCATTTGTAGTAGTCTCAGAATCCCTTAGTGCTCTACAGGCTATACAAAAATTTGATACATCTCATCCCCTAGTTCTCCGTATCCAACTTTGGCTACGCCGTATCTCTACCAAACATAAAGATATTGTTTTTTGTTGGGTCCCTGGTCATGTCGACGTACAGGGCAATGAACAGGCAGACACTGCTGCGTGGTCAGCAGTACATGACCTACCAATTTCCTATCGAGGTGTTCCATTTCTGGACTATTTTGCTACAATAGCTACCCACCTTCGCACCCGTTGGCAACAACGTTGGTCAACTCTGCTCGGTAACAAACTTCATTCTATTAAACCGAGTATAGGTTACTGGCCATCTTCTTGTCATCAGTGCCGAGGTTGGGAGACCACTCTCTCCCGCCTTCGCATTGGCCACACTCGTCTTACTCATGGGTATCTCATGGAGAGGCACCCTGTTCCTCTCTGTGAGCAGTGTCAAGTTCCAGTATCGATTAGCCACATTCTGTTAGACTGCACGCAGAATTTACCTCCAACGTCGTCTTCGTTCTACTACTCTCTCTTTACCTTCCCTTCTTGCTGATGGACCCTCCTTTAATCCTGACTCTCTCATTGACTTCTTGACAACGACTGATTTACTCCACAAACTCTGATGATACTTTTCACACTCCCCTCAGCCCTTTCTAGTTCAGTCTCTTGCTGCCCTTTACCCTTTCACCATCCACTACCCCACTGTTATCCATAACCTATTACTCATCCATCTCCCTTTTGCCACCTGATGCCCTCGCTTCCTTCCTACCCTGCAGCGCTGTATAGTCCTTGTGGCTTAGCGCTTCTTTTTGATTATAATAATAATAATGTATAATCTTACGAGTTTAGCGCTTCTCCTTGATTATAATAATAATAATAATCTATCATACACTCCTGGCAAAAATGAAGCTCTGTCATACACTCCCTGGAAGCAGTGAAGCTCTGTTACACACTCCCAGGCAGCAGTGAAACTCTCTCATGCACTCCCTGGCTGCAGGGAAGCTCTGTTATAAACTCCCTGGCAGGAGTGAGGCTGTGCCATACACTCCCTGAGAACAAAGAAGCTCTGTCATACACGTCCTGGCTGCAGATAAGCTCTTAAATACACTCCCTGGCAACAGTGAAGCTCTGTCATACACCCCCTTGCAAATATGAACCTCTTTCATACACTCCCTGGTAACACTGAAGCTGTGTCATACACTCCCTGACTGCAATGAAGCTCTCTCATACACTTCCTGTCAACAATGCAGCTCTGCCATACACTCCCTGGCAACAATGAAGCTCTGTCATGCGCTCCCTGGCACCAACGAAGCTCTGTCATAAAGTACATGGGAACTATGAAGCTACCATGTACACTCCCTTGGAATATGAAGCTTCGTCATACACTCCCTGGCAAAAATGAAGCTCTGTTATACACTCCCTGGCAACAATGAAGCTCTGTCATACATTCCCTGGCAACACTGAAGCTCTGCTATATACTCCCTTTCAACAATGAAGCTCTGTCATACACTCCCTTGCAACTATGAAGCTCTCTCATTCACTCCCTGGCAACAAAAAAGCTCTGTCATACACTCCCTGGGAACAATAAACTCTGTCATACAGTCCCTGGCTTCAATAAAGCTCTGTCATGGAAAAACTCTGTCTCCCTGGCAACAATGAAACTCTGTCATACACAACCTGGCAAAAATGAAGCTCTCTCATACACACTCTAGCAGCCGTGAAGCTTTCATACACTCCCAGGCAGCAGTGAAGCTCTGTCATACACTTCCTGGTAGCAGAGAAGCTCTGTCAAACACTCCCATGCAGCAGTGAAGCTGTCATAAACTCCATGGCAACAATGAAGCTCTGTCATACACTCCATGGCAGCAGTGAAACTCTCTCATACTCTCAATGGTAGCAGTGAATCTGTTATGCACTCCCTGGCAGCAGTGAAGCTCTGTCATACACTTCCTGGCAACAATGAAGCTCTGTCATACACTGCCTGGCAGCATTGAAGCTCTGTCATACATTCCCTTGCAGCAGTGAAGTGCTGTCATACACTCCCTGACAGCAGTGAATCTCTGCCATACACCCCTGACAACAATGAACCTCTGTCATACACTTCCTTCCAGCAGTGAAGTGCTGTCAAACACTCCCTGGCAGCAGTGAAGCTCTGTCATACACTCTGTGGCAGAAGGAAAGCTCTTAAATACACTCCATGGCAGCAGTGAAGCTCTTTCACACACTCCCTGGCAAAAATGAAGCTCTGTCATGCGCTCCCTGACAGCAATGAAGCTCTATCTTTCACTCCCTGGCAGCAATGATGCTCTCTCATACACTCCCTGGGAACTATGAAGCTCTGTCATACACTCCCTGGCAACAATAACCTTTGTCATACACTCCCTGGCAAAAATGAAGCTCTGTCATACACTCCCTGGCAACAATGAAGCTCTGTCATGCACTTCCTGGTAGCAGTGGAGGTCTGCCATACACACCATGGCAGCAGTGAAATTCTGTCATACACTCCCTGGTTACAATGAAGATCTGTCATACACTTCAAGGCAACAATGAAGCTCTGTCATACACTCCCTGGCAGCAATGAAGCTCTCATACACTACCTGACAACTATGAAGCTCTGTCATACACTCCATAGGAACAATGAGACTCTGTTATACTCTTGCTTGCAACAATGGAGCTCTGTGTTACACTCCTTGGGAGCAAAGAAGCTCTGTCTTACACTACCTGGCTACTATGAAGCTCTGTCGAACACTCACTTGCAACTTTGAAGCTATGTCATAAACTCCTGGCAACATGAAGCTCTTTCATCACCACTCCCTGGACAACAATGAATTCTTTCATTACTTCTTATAGGAGTGAACTCTCTGTAATACGCAGCAGTGAAGCTCTGTATTACACCCACTGGCAGCAGTGAAGCTCTGTCATACACTCTTTGGCAACAATGAAGCTCTGTCATGCACTCTTTGGCAACAATGAAGCTCTGTCATCCACTCCCAGGCAAAAATGAAACTCTCTCATACACTCTCTGGCATCATAGATGCTCCTTCATAAACTCCCAGGCAGCAGTGAAGCTCTGTCGTACACTCCCTGGCAGCAGGGAAGCTCTGTCATAAACTCACTGGCAGCAGTGAAGCTTTGTCATACTCTACCTGGTAGCAGTGAAGCTCTGTTATACACTCCTGGCCGCAGGGAAGCTCTATCATACACTCACTGAGAGCAGCGAAGCTCTGTCATACTCTCATTTGCAGAAGTGAAGCTCTGTCGTTCACTCCCTGACAACAATGAAGCTCTGTCATACACTTCCTTGGGCAAATGAAGCTCTGTCATGCACTCCTTGGCAACAATGAAGCTCTGCCACACACTCCCTGGCAACAATGAAGCTCTCATATACTTCTAGCAACAATGAAGTTCAGTCATACTCTCCCTGGCAACAATAAAGCTCTGTCATACATTCCCAGGAAGCAATGAAGCTCTGTCTTACACTTCCTGGCAGAAATGAAGTTATGTTAGACACTCCCTGGCAACTATGAAGCTCTGTCGCACATTCCCTTTCAACTATGAAGCTCTGTCATACACTACATTGCAATAATAAACTCTGTCATACACTCCCTGGCAATAATGAAGCTCTGTCATACACTCCCTGGCAAAAATGAAGCTCTGTCATACACTCCCTGGTAACAATGAAGCTCTGTCATACACTCCCTGGCAACAATGAAGCTCTGTCATGTACTCTTAGTCAGCAATCAATCTCTGTCATACACTCCATGACAGCAGTGAAGCTCTGTCATACACTCCCTGGCAGCAGGGGAGCTCTGTCATACTCTCTGTGTCAACAGTGAAACTCTGTTATACTCTACCTGTTTACAATGAAGCTCTGTCATACACCTCAAGGCAACAACGAAGCTCTGTCTTACGCTCCCTGGCAGCAATGAAGCTCCCTCATACATTCCCTGGCAGCAGTGAAGCTCTGTCACACACTCCCTGGCGACAGTGAAGCTCTATCATACACTTTTGGAAACAATGAAGCTAGGTCATTCACTCCCTGGCAACAACAAATCTCAGTCATACACTCCCTGGCTGAAATGAAGCTCTCTCGTGCACTACATGGCGACAATGAAGCTCTCTCATCAACTTCCTGGCAATAATAAAGCTCAACCGTACACTCCTTGGCAACAATGAAGCTCTCTAATACTCTCCTGGAAACAATGAAGCTCAGTCATACTCTCCCAGGCAACAATGAAGCTCTGTCATACACTTCCTGGCAACTCTGAAGCTCAGTCATACACTCCTTGGTAACAATGAAGCTCTGTCATACACTCCCTGGCAACAATGAATCTCTGTCATACACTCACTGGCAGCAGTGAAGCTCTGTCTCTACCTGGCAACAATGAAGCTCTGTCATACACTCTGCCAGCAATGAAGCTTTGTAATACACTCCCTGCAAGCAGTGAAGCTCTGTCATAAACACCCTGACAATAATGAAGCTCTGTCAGACACTTTCTGGCAGCAGTGAAGCTCTGTCACACCCTCCCTGGCGACAGTGAAGCTCTATCATACACTCCTGGAAATAATAAAGATCTGTCATACTCTCCCAGGCGACAATGAAGCTCTGTTTCACACACCTTGGCAGTAATGAAGCTCTGTTATACACTTCCTGGCAACTCAATGAAGCTCTGTCATACACTCCCTGAGAGCAATGAATCTCTGTCATACACTCACTGGAAACACTGAAGCTCTCTTATACACTTCCTTGCAAGAATGAAGCTCTGTTATACACTACCTGGCAGCAATGAAGCTCTGATATACACTACCTGGCATCTATGAAGCTCTGTCGCTCAGTTCCTGGCAACTATGAAGCTCTGTCATACACTCCCTGACAACAATGAAGCTCTATCATACATATCCTCATAGAAGTTAAGCTCTGTCATGCATTATCCGGCAGCAGTTAAGCTGCGTCATACACTCAATGGCAGCAGTGAAGCTCTCTCATACTCTACCTGGTAGCAGTGAAGCTCTGTCATACTCTACCTGGTAGCAGTAAAGCTCTGATTCACTCCCTGGCAGCTGTGAAGCTTTGTTATACACTCCTGGCCGCAGGGAAGCTCTATCATACACTCACTGAGAGCAGTGAAGCTCTGTCATGCTCTCATTGGCAGAAGTGAAGCTCTGTCGTTCTCTCCCTGACAACAATGAAGCTCTGTCATACACTTCCTGTGGCCAATGAAGCTCTGTCATACACTCCTTGGCAACAATGAAGCTCTGTCATACACTCCCATGATGCAATGAAGCTCTCTCATCCACTTCCTCGCAACAATGAAGCTCTGTCATACACTCCCTTGCAACAATGAAACTCTCATATACTCCTGGCAACATTGAAGTTCAGTTATACTCTCCCTGGCAACAATGAAGCTCTGTCTTACACTCCATGGCAGAAATGAAGCTCTGTTATACACTCACTGGTAACTATGAAGCTTTGTCGCACATTCCATATCAACTATGAAGCTCTGTCATACACTCCATGGCAATAATAAACTCTGTCGTACAATCCCGGGCAACAGTGAAGCTCTGTCATACACTCCCTGGCAACAATGAAAGTCTGTTATACACTCCATAACAACAATGAAGCTATGTCATGTACTCTCCATAAGCAATCAAGCTCTGCCATACAGTCGTTGGCAGCAGTGAAGCTCTGTCAAACACATCCTCGTAGAAGTTAAGCTCTGTCATACACCCCTTGGCTGCAACAAAGCTTTCTCATACACTTCCTGTCAGCAAAGAAACTCTGTCATACTACCTGGGAGCAATGAAGCTATGTCTTACACTTCCTGGCAGCAATGAAGCTCAATCATGCACTACGTGGCTGCAATGAAGCTCTGTCCTACACTCCCTGGCAGCAATGAAGGTCTGTCTTACGCTCCCTGGCAATAATGAAGCACTGTCATACACTCCCTGGCAGCAGTGAAGCTCTTTCATACAGTCCTTGGCAGCAGGTAAGCTCTGTCATACACTTGCTCTAACCAGGGAAGCTGTCATAAACTCCCTGGCAACACTGAAGCTCTCTCATACACTCTGGCAACAATGAAGCTCTGCCATACATTCACTGACAACAAAAAAGCTATGTCATACACTCCCCTGCCAGCAGTGAAGCTCTGTCATATTCTCCCTGGTAGCAGTGAAGCTCTGTTATACACTCCTGGCAGCAAAAAAGCTCTGTCATGCACACCCTGACAGCAATGAAGCTCTGTGATACACTCCCTCGCAGAAGTGAAAATCTGTCATTAACTCCCTCACAATAGTGAAGCTCTGTCACACACTCTCTGGCGACAATGAAGCTCTATCATACACCAATGGAAACAATGAAGCTAGGTCATACACTCCCTTGCAACAACAAATCTCTGTCAAACACTCCCTGGTTGCAATGAAGCTCTCTGGTGCACTCCATTGTTGCAATGAAGCTCTCTCATCAACTTCCTGGCAATAATGAAGCTCAGCCATACACTCTTTGGAAACAATGAAGCTCTCTCATAGTCTCCTGGAAACAATGAAGCTCTGTCGTACACTCCCTGGCAACAATGAAGCTATGTCATATACTCCCTGACAACAATGAATCTTTGTCATACACTCCCTGGCAATATTGAAGCTCTGTCATTCACTCCCTTCGAACAATGAAGCTCTGTCATACACTCCTTGGCGGCAATGAAGCTCTGATATACACAACCTGGCATCTATGAAGCTCTGTCATACACTTCTTGACAGCAATGAAGCTCTGTCATACACTCTCTGGCAGCATTGAAGCTCTGTTGTACACTCACTGGCAGCAGTTATGCTCTTTCATACACTCCCTGTCAACATTGAAGGTCTGTCATACACTCCATGGCAAAAATGAAGCTCTGTCATAAACCCCCTGGCAGAAGTGAAGGTCTGTCTTGTGCTCTCTGCAACAATGAAGCTCTGTCATACACTCCCTGGCAACAATGAAGCTCTGTCATACACTCTCTGGCAGCAATGAAGCTTTGTCAAACATTCAATGGCAGCAGTGAATCTGTGGAGAAATTTTCTCCAGGAGGGGGGTATCAGCCCCTTTCAGCCCCTTTCAGCCCTTTCAGCCTTGAGGGGCCCAGCCCTCTCAGAAGGGGCAAGCATCTTGTTTACTGCTACAGTGAGTAATTGATCACAGATGCCGTATGAGTATGCGACGTGGTCAAGCGACCGTTGCTCCTTGCAGTCCAGTGTTGCAGAGTGTATTTTAATAAGAGACAGTACATCTCTTACTTTAGCAGGACAATTAAGGTAAATCCTGCTCCCACTTTATTACCATAGTAAAGATAGTGGACATTGTTGTCTATGCTTAAGACAGCAAGAAACAAACATTCTGCTTTGCTTCATCGAGGAAGTGGCAAGGAAGCAAAAGTACTAGGTCAGCATTTCCTTTGTGCAAGGGGCAGTAACGGTGTGGGGTGCTGTGGCGTCTTCAGATTACTTTTGACTCTACTGAGAGTGACACTGACGCCAGGATAACCAACAAAGAACGATCTGTGCGTTAGTGTGAACAAAGTATCTCATAAAACACAATAAACACTTAAGAGAAGTGTGATCAGCTTCTTTAGTGATAAGATTGTGAACAATAAAGACAAATCTTGTGGAACATAGTGTACCAGTGTGCGTATTTCTAGACTATGGAAGACGTGGACATCCAAGGACACTTCAGCTTCTATCAAGTCACCGATATCTGTCGAAGGTGTGAAGAACACCATAGCTCATGCTAAAGAGCAAGGTGGGTTACGAATTTTCTTGTAGTACGGGGGATTGCGCAGTTCTTGGTTGCAAGGATTTTTGTAACAACCATAGTTGGCAGTAAGGTGGGGATTTTTTGGCCCAAACAATACGTAGTTTTCAGCAATCATGAATGAAATATGCTGAAAACACCCCCTAGGGTAATTTAAAATCTTACAAATTTATAATCTTTACAGCCCATTAAAAAAATGATTCGACAGTTTCCCAAAGACCTCGTCTGCGGGGGCGGCTGTCGGCGATAGTTGTCTTTCTAATTTAAGTACAAACTCTTTAAAATTTAACGGGAACCCTTTTCCCAACAAATTGGTCCTTAAACCCAGAAAAAAGGCCACACTGGGTCCAAAATTTGCACTACATTTAACAAAAAACCCTAGGGCCCAAAGGTTTTTTCAAAAAAAAAGCGTAAAACTAGGTTTTAAAAAATTTAAATCAGTATAAAGATCCCCCCAGACTCAACACAGAAAATGGACAGCCAAAAGAAAACGGCGCTCACCCATGTTCACCCAAAAGAAAACGGGATGGATGCTACCAACAAAAAACGGGGGATGGCCCCTGCATCCACTGCCCAAACTCAAGAATGCGACAAAGACAACAACCCAACTGATGTTCTTTGTCTGAGTGATAAAACCATAGTGTTTATAATTTTATAGACAGAAATTAAGAGACAAGTTTGTGTTAAAGTTTGTTTCATAGATAACCGTTATTTTAAAAGGAAATTTTATATAAGTAAAGCTTTTACATATTAACAGTGACATTTATATATGTGTAACAATATTCAGTTGATTACAGTTTACAGTGAATTTAAATGTTAGTGAATGTCAGGGGAACGGTTTTCCAACTGAACAAAAGAAACAAGGAAAAATAAATAAATAAAAAATGTTTAGGAAAAAAAGAAAAATGATTTTTGAGAATTTTACTTAAAATTTAAAAAAAATAAAAAAAAAGGCCTCAGTTCATGTAGTTGGGTGGGAGTAGGTAGGCCCTAGATAGTTCCTCTGATTTTATTTATGTGGGTTATCCGGGGCAATGGTTCCGATTTCTGGAATCTCCTTTCCACTTGGATGGAGCACAAGTATTTATGGGGGGCCGGTAGTTGTAAAAATGTTAAAATATTATTAACCACGCTTGCCCCTTTATCGGGCTCTACCCGGAAGCCCCACGCGGGAACAGAGCTGACAATAAAAAAAAATAAAACTGGTTCCCCATAGTCAATAATATCCCCTTAAGAAAGAAAAAGAATGATAAATGCCAAAAATCATACTGGAAACCAGCAAACACTAGAAAAAACAAACAGAATACCCCTGGTAGATCACCCTACCTGATTAGGAGAAAGTGAGGCAATTGCTCTACAAATTCAATCCACACCGGTAAGGCAATATTACCAATAGAAATTTTTAAACAAATGGGACACCAGGAACTTTTTTCCCCCAGCCTGCCAAAGGGGGGGGGGGGTGCGCGCGCAACGAAACTCTAAGGGTTCGGGTTGCCCAACAACCTTTAAACCCCCCCACAAAACCCCTATTTTTCCCCCTCACAAACCCCCTTTCCCCAAACTTATGGACGGATCAAAAAGTAACAAACAGGGGGAAAAAAGCACAAATAAACCCCGGGCCACCCCAATCAAAAAAGGGGTTTCGGGCCCAAAAAATATGAACGTTTTAAACTTATAGGGCTGAATAGCCAGGCCCATCTAAGGTCTGCATTTGCCCTTTTTAAAAAGTTTTCCAAGTACATCGTGGCTTGGATTGTTTCAAGAAAAAAGGGTTTTCCCGTATAGGTAGTTTTTTAAATCTACTTTACCCCTACTAAAGCATAACTTCTTTTTCTCCAAGGGAAATATCTTTCTTCTCTGGGGCAGAAGCTTCTTAACTGGCGAAAGTACTGGGAAAGGGTCCCCTCATAATATTAAAGTAGTACACCCGGTCCAGAAATGGGAGGCATCGTTGGGAAACAAAAATTTTTATTAATACGGTAATTTTGGGGACGGGGGGTTTGAAAATACTTTTAAATTTTCTTCGGTTTTGGTTGGCTTCCTCAGAAAAACTAAGGGTTCCCTTGACCCCCCTTTTTCAAATATCTGAAAGAACTAATTTTAAGCTATTTAATTTGGTAAAAAATTTCTATAGAAGTTTACAGATCCAAGGAAACTTCTTAAAAACTTTTTGGTAGGGGGGAAGTACTTTCAAAAAACAGCTTTGGGTCTTATTGGAAGTGGTGAAAATTTATCGAGAAAAAAACCCCAAGGGTTTTGGGTACCTTTTTGATCCAAAGAAACACTTTTGGGTTTAACGTAAGCCCAGATTCTTACTTTTCAAAACAAGCGATAGTGATTAGGGTCTTCCCCAGACTTTTGTCATATATAAAATTATAAAAAATACACTGATACATTTTTGATCAAAAAACTATTCCATAACCCAAATAACGGGGCACACGGGGGTAACCAACCGAAAGGCTTTGTGGGGTTTTGCATTAGCCCTATGAGTAGGGAAAGCAGTGATGGTTTAGAGTCGGGGGTGTAATGGCACTTAGGTATGCTTGTGAGAGTCAAATTCCGAGAAAATTTGCAGTCATGGAATTTATACAAGTATGATAAATTACGGGCAGGGGTTCTGCATCCCATTTAGTTATATATTCAAAAAACGAAAATCTTGTCCCAGTCGGAAAAAAAATTTATCGGGTTTAAAACCATAACAACGGCGAACAGAAAGTGATTTCGAAGGTTCATAAATTTTAAGTTAATATTTTGTCAACCCATTATCAAAATTTTCCGTAAGTGAACGGGAACAGGGTAGATTTTCCGTTACGGTTTTCTTTGATCCACAATTTCAATTTGTGGACAAAGGGGGTAAGTCCGGGTCCCTCTGTGAATACTCAAAAAATGGTTACAAGGCATTTATTTGAGATTTTTCCCTATTCGAAAAGTCGTTGTTAATGTTGACTTTGACTTCTTTGGTGAGGGATCATGCGTTAAGATGCCAGTGCCCTTCGTTTCTTAAAAGACTCTTCATCTATAATAAAAAAATTACATTCGTCAATCCCCCTTTGGGGACCAAGCCGAAAGAAGAATTTTTCGTAAAAGGGGAATTTACGCAAAGTTTAACTTCTCTTCGATGGTACCGTTTCAAAAATATTGACGTGATACTTTCTTTCTCTACCCTTGACACCCAAGATATAATCTCCCTTATTGCAGACCTTCACATTTTATACGGTCCGCGCCTGAAAGAATTTTTTGGATTTGTCAGGTAGGAGAACAAAACTTCATCACCAACATTAAACGTACGTTTGGGCTTTTTTATGGTCAAAAAGGCTTGTATTTTCCATAGACACTCTGGGTTTTTTGCCCAAAATCTGGGGTTTTCCCCAAAACCTTTTCCCCTTTTGATCTAAAAAAAACTGTAGCTTTTTTGAACCTCAGGTTATATTTTTGGGCCCAAAAGTTCATTCAAAAATAGTAGTGGACCACGAGCTTGTTCCCATAAAGCAATTCAAAAGGGGGGAAAACCAAGGGAATCACTTGGAATCTCGCGCATTGCAAAAGAGCACAGGGTAAAAATCTATGCCATCCTTTGGGTTTAAGAAACATATTTTTTTTTGTATTGCTTAGGATGGCATTTTCGCTCCCCCTTTTCCACCACGGAAAGAAGGTGGTGAAAAGGGGTTTTTAACACCCACAAGTTGAAAAGGGTTTTCCCATTAAATTCAAAGTGAATTGACCCCTTACCGACGAATTTCACGAGGTAACCTACCGTAAAAAATAGAAAAAAAAGGCTTCTGCGACTTCTAGGACGTAAGGTTTTTAAAGGTACCGCCTCTGGAAGCTACGCGTAGCAATCTATTTAAAATTTTTATGACCCCCGATGACGAGGTGTGATAGGACCAATTACTACTGCAACCCTTGCAAAAGGGACTGAGAAAATTGGCATCTTTTCCGGGGAAACCCCCTAGTTTTACCCTTCGCGTGGAAAGTTGACATACGTGACATGACGCATACTTTTAAAATGTCAAGGACATGCTAGGCCCCGAAATATAGGGCCTTTTTTATTTTAGGTCTTCCCATGGAAAAATGGGCCAAAACTGGAAGCATGCGAAACTTTAAATGGTTTCACGGCAATCCCGGAAAGACTAACGGGTTGACCACTCATTTGGGGTTTCCGCAACATATAGTCTTGTACAAAAGATCGTTTTTGAACTCAAACTTGAAGAAAATTTTCTTTCTCTGGGGCACCCTTTCCATTTAAGCTAATTCCCAGATTCCCCTAAGGAAGGACAATCTTTTGAAAACCCCCCCAAATCTATATAGAAGCTCGTTTTGGGTTCCTTTTGGGAAAAAACAATGGGGGAAGGTTTTTCCTTGACTGGCCTGGAACGACGTAATTGAGTCTATTTTGGGTATAGATTGTGCCCCACGTATTTTTTCCCCTGGCGTCTGCGTTTTCCTTTTAAGTGACGACTTACTAAAGGTTTCCCAGTTTTGTAACCATCACCTCTATTTAGGGTTTTTCCAACTGAATCTCATCGGAAAATCTGTGAAGAACAAGATTTAGTTCCAACCCCTTCCCTTTGGGAAAATCCAAATTTTACAGTCCTTCTCAGATGGGAAAAAGCAGCCCTTGTATGTTCCCAACCAAAAAAAGAACACGAGGGTTTTTCGGGCACTACGGCATCTACCCCCCCCCTGAAACCATTTTCACCTAACAAAAAACTGACTGTTGGAAAAGAATCCTTCTTCCTAAATATCAGTTAACTTAGTGGACTTATAACGTGAAAATCTAGGTTAGGAAAAGCTTTCTCAGATAAAATACAGGGCTCCTGTGTCCTAAGAATGGTTGACACATCATTACCCTTTACGTACCTTACTAAAAGGTGCGTTTATGTTTGATTTAGTGAAACATTTACCGACATTTTTTACCTTTTTTTCAGGACGTCGGGCCCTTTTAGACCCCCCTATTACATTTAAACATTTACTTTTAAGGCCCCTGGAATTTTTAGGTACGGGGGTTTTTGGGCCCTCAGATTCTTGGGGACAACAGGTTTCTGCTACCCTTTAAAAGGGAGTATTATGAGGCCCCGCAAAAATTTTACAGCTTTTGGCCCTTTCTCAGCCGATGAACGTTTTTGTCTTTAAAGAATATTCGTAAGTCAAGTTTACAGAAGAAAGGAATTGATCTCTTTTCCATCAGGGCCGTAAAGATTCGAAAACTGGTCAACTCAGCACATCAATCCACGAATCAAATAATCTAAAAAATGTTGTTTAAGAATTGCATATAATTTTGATTGGGGGTTATTTTAATGTTCAAACCCGACCTGAATGATGATAGTTTTTTTTAAAGCCCGAAGTATAGCTTTTTCGCAGGCTATAAATAAAATAACATCAGAGGGTAGAGTGGAATAGACTTTAATGCTGAAACCCGACGTAGTAAACCAAGCCTAGTAGCCCCAAAAATCTATGGCCCGTCACAGAGAGTAGCATACTCTCGAAATCATTTTTAAAGCCGCTATACCCACCCCCCCTTTTCCCCCCCCCCCCCCCCCCCCCCCCCCCCCCCCCCCCCCCCCCCCCTGCTTAGTGTTTTTATTTTTAATTTTGGGGAAGGTATTTCCCGTAACCCTTCTCTATTCCCTTTTGTTGTTTTACTTCCCGGCTTCTTTCCGTTTTCCCTTTTTTTCTTTAGCTTTTTTTTCTCTTTGGCTTCTTTCCTGCTTTTTCTTCTCAGCTTCTTTCCTGTTCTTTTTTTTTTTCCGAGTAGTCTTTTTTGTTCCTTTTCTCTTCTGATTTTAGCTTTTTCTTCAAGGCTTTCCGTAAAACCCTTTCCTTTCCAGCTTTCCGAAAATTTTTCCTCGGTAAAAAAAATTTGCCCCCTTCAAATGCATTTAAAATTAACTTAAGTTGTTCAAAAAAAAATCCCAATTTCTTCCCCCGGAAAAAAGAAATAAAAATTTTTCCCCTGGAAAAATTTGGGGCCAAACCCTTTACTAAAAAATACAAAACCCTTCAAAGGGGGGGACATCCCCCAAATTCCCCATTCCAAATAGAAAATTTAAAAACCAACCCCCCCCGGAAAAATACCCTTTGTGGGCCCCCCAAACCCTTTTTTACTTAAAGAAAAACCACACCGTTTAAAACCCCAGGGGGGGTTTCTCAAAAGTGTCCCAAGGGGCCCCCAAATGGAACCCTTCCAACTGAACAAAAAAAACAAGGAAAAAAAAAAAAAAATAAAATGATTTGAAAAAAAAAAAAATTTTTTTTTCTTAAAAATTTTTAATAAAAAAACCCAGTTGAAATAGGACCCGATTTTTCTTTTAAGAGTTACCCGGGGGAAAAGGTTCGATTTCTGGAAACCTCCAAATTTGGGGGAACAAAGAATAAGGGGGGGAAAAAAAATTTTTTAAATTTTTAAAGGAAAAGGGTTTTAAAAAAAACAAGGAAAAAAAAAAATAAATGGTTACCCCTTAAAATTAAATTTGAAAAAAAAAAATTGCCAAAAAAATTATGGGGAAAGAAAACCCTGGCAAAAGTTTCCCCCGGTTTAAAATTTTGTTAGGAAAGGGGAAGGGGGGGGGGACCTACAAAAAAAAACACCAGGGTTTGGGCCCATTTTTAAGGGAAAAATTTTAAACCCTCGACCCCTATTTTTTGGGCCCCAGCCCGCCAGAACGGCGAAAAATTTAAGGTTCCCGGTTCCCAACCTAAAATTAAAAACTAAAAGGAAAAAAGTGATAAAAATGAAAATCATCTGGTAAACGAAACCAAAAAAAACCCCCACTTAATTTTTCTTCTGGTCCCTACCTGATTAAGAGTAGGCGAGGCACCTACACTTAAATCCAAAAAACCCCTGTATATACAGAAGTTTTTTAAAAAATGGGGGCCCGAATTTTTCAGCCAAAAAGGGGGGTTTGCCGCGCCAACAATTCCAATTGCTTTTTGCGAAAATTAACCCCAAATTTCAAAAAAATTTTTAAAATTTTAGGAATATTTGAAATTTTTTAACACGGGTTGGAAAAAAACAACTAACCATTAAAAAGAATTTTCTTTAACCCTTAGGTAAAATTAAAAAAAATTTTTTTTTAAAATTAACTTAGGGGGCAGAGTGGCTACTCCGAAAAATTGCACAAGCAAATTTAAAAAAAACCTTTTACCCGTAAAACAGAAATGTTTTAAAAACCCCCTAATTCTTTTTTAAATTTTCCAAGGGATAAATAAAATGGTGGTTTTTAACCATTTTTTTAAAAATATTGGAGGCGAAGTGACTCTACAACTTCAATCCACACCAGGTAATGTCAATATTACCAGGAGTTGAAACTTATAAACAAATTCGTACCACCAGGAACTAGTTTTGCCCCAGCCCGCCGAGAAGGGGGGGGGGGGGGGGGGGTTGTGCGCCGCGCTGAACTTAACTCTCTAATGGTTCCCTGGTTGCCGCTAACAACCTTAACCCCACTAACACCTACTTTTCCCTCACAGTTAATGAAGAAGTATAGACGTTTATTTTATGATTTAATCATCGTGGTCAGGCTGACAGAACAGCAAACTACAAGCCATAAACAACCAGCCACAATGACTTCGCTTTGTACCCTTCATGGTCAATTGACCCTGAGGTTAAGCTTAGTAGGTCATGCGTAGTGTTCTGACTCGAATTTATTGCAGACTTAAGCAATAACAAAACTCAGGCTGTTTATAGCAGTACATTGTTTTTTTAAACACATCCTAAGTGTGGTGCTGAGAAATTTTTCAGTATACCATTAAAAATGGCTTGTTTAAACTCATTTTCAAGTTCCTTTACATGAACTAAGATTACACAATTTAGAAAATCTAATTCAGTCTGTATAGGGATTAACTCAAGATACAAACATAGATTTTGATGATCCTTGTGGTTCAAATTTGATTTATTTAACAACAACGTCTGGAAATAATGTAATACAAGACTATACACATTGTGAAAAGAATTTTCTGAATCAATCGCTTCTGAGGATTAAATTAAAAATGTTTTTTCTGGAGTACTTTTAGTAATCCAAAATGTTAAGGAGGACGAGTATACAGGGCTATCGCCGCAAAACTCTGTACACAGAGACATACTGTAACTAGTGGTCAAACACCTGTTACAACCTGTAACAACAAGAAGTGTCCCAGTACCAGCTTAAGACCTACATTGTCATTACCTATTTTCCCAAGGTCTTAATTATTAAGAATTCGTTAGTGGTTTTTCAATCCGATATAAATTCACGAACTGACATAGAATGATAATTGTCTTTAAGTTCAATTATCTTAAATGTCTGTTGTGAAGGGGATAACCCTATGAACTGATTAAGTCATTTCCGGTGGTTAAAAGGTCAATTTATTCAAATAGCCTTACGTGTCTTAGCAGACAATTACTTTAAGTATGACAGAAGGCTAAGATTAGACATGCAGTCTTAATATCAGCTTGAAGCCACCCAAACAGTTATTTCAGACTTACAGGCATTTAGAACTCACATTAGACAATAAGACTAAGATCCTCAAGGTGCTAAAATATGACCTAAGGCAATGTGATTGGTTTATCCAGTGGTAATTACTAATATAAGGTTTCAGCCAACAAAACTATTGAACGGAATTAAAATAATATGTTTCAATAAATGCATTTCACTTGTGAATAAATTAGCATATGGTTTACAAACAATAGTTTCATGCAAATGCAAGCAACGAGGACAAGATGAAAAATCCACCAAAACCAGGATAATCAAAACCTTTCAACTACATATAAAAAGAGTAATAACCTCACTCCTACATTTTCCCTAAGGCTAACCTCTCTAGATATTGGTAGCTACTATCCTTCCTGTGGGATATCAAACGGAAACGTTTATAATACTTTTCCCACAGAATCACATGATTGGAACTTTTGTTGCACATGTGACTGACTGGTATAAATTCCTAATATTGTGACCTCTGTAGAGACCCTTTAAGAATGATCTTGTGACAGTATCAGAACTAACTTAGAGCCGCCACTGCAACCGGTCTTGGTACTCTAAACCCAACAAACTTCCGTATAATCATGACCTCCTTCAAAAACCATACTTATTACAATGATTCTAAACTTCGTATAACACTAAAACGTACTGCTCGCAGACTAGGCCTTAGCCTATAGAAAACATCGTACTCCGCTGGAATTGCTGATGCTCTCCAACTGCCCCTTGCTGCTTGTCCAGAGAGCGTATGACAGAGCTGGCTGCAAACCGACTGGGAAAAATGTTGTCCAACGTACTTAAGCTCACTACCCCCCTTAGCCGGCATGGAGGACATAAATAGAATTGAAGGTTGACCGAAACTGGGCAGACGCGCACCCTCACCCTGCATAGGCGAATGATTATAGTCAGTGCTGGGGGATAGGTGGTCTGCTACATCTAGCTATGACAATCTCCCAGTACCACACAGGCAAATTAAATGACAAATATGAATGCAAGGGAGAGACTTTGTTTGCTTTATGCTCAGTAAAGGCACTATGATTGCAACAATTACTATTCACTAATTATGAACTTGATGCACACTGAACTAAGGCAACTTCCAGACCTCCACGTCCGCCCTGGTTAGGGGATTGTATTACTATACAACCAAACTCAGATTGCAGTGTCGAGTACCAGGTAATCCATTACAATTGAATTTATATAACAAAGAGCTATTGGTAACCTTGGGGATCTCCCACACTTCTTAGGACCAACAGCCTCAACTACCAAATTCCTAAAGCCCAATCAACAAAATGATATTCGCTGGCCCAATAATCTCTTACTAGCTGCTGTGGTGTAAAAACATTTGAGAGAATGATTCCTTGAATTCGTCCTCAAGTGACAGAATCAAACAATTTTTGTCTGCCCCGGTTACATGGTTTGCAGTGCGATGGAAGGAGCTGTTGCATCATTGGCATAGCCACCTTTCTCAACCCTCAATCTCTGCCAGCTCTACTACTACCTTCCTTGACCTTAAATCCGCTTTCGATGTAAGCCAACCACTTATGTAATTAATTAGGTGAACTTGCCAAGAATGGATGTTTGGAACACAGTGAAGATGTACACTTCTCCCCGCTGATATAAAGCTACCTTTCCAACAGAAAATCGTCTGTGTATTGTTTCCATGGACACCTAGAAGTGACAACTAAAGACTTTGAATGTAGGAACCCCTCACAGGAAGTTGTGGGCTCCTAGTCCCACACTTTCAATATTCTAATTAATGCATTAACTTAATGCTATGCCTATTCAGCCTCGCATAATTATGTGGAGATTAGTTTTATCTGAGGATAATATATGATTCACACCACCGGATATCTCCAAACACCCAAACATTCATTAATCATGTTAAACCCGTGCGTGTCAGGGACCTTGGCGTTGATAATCATCGAGTGACTGATAAAGGGAAAATACAAAGAAAACTCAATAGGCCGTCCTCCTCGACGAGAGGGCACAGTCGTCAGATCCATTCTGCATGATGGGTAGAGCTTCTAGAATATGTAAGCAGATACGAGTATCGTAAGGCTTTGAGTGTACCACTACTTAGGAACCTGTTGTAACAAGTCCTTTGTCGCCAATACAAAGTGAACGAACTAAGAGCACTTAGAAGATTGTGCGGTAGGGCTTCACCCTCATGTATGGTTCTGGAATGTTAAAATTGTTGAAAAGTTATGTATTCTTGCTTATATTAATCATATGGTTGATTATGGCTGTCGGCAACTACTTGCTCTTGTGTCTGACTGGAAGCTTGAGACTGGGAAAAACTGCAGAACGAAGCATGAGAGATCATCCAGGAAGCCTTGTACTGCCAAAATTTTTACTTATGCAAACAAAGAACTTCTATTTCCACAGCATACAGAGATTTAGGTGTTATCAGAAACAGAAATATCCTAATTGCGGGGTAATATGGCTCATTCACGCTCATTCAACACCCCTGCATACAGAAGCCCTCAAACTTTTCCTTCATCACCTGGTGAACACTTCCTCCGAGATGGATCGAAAAGACAGGGACACGACCACCGCATGGCATCATAATTACATGATCTAATGTCAAGTAAGTCAACACGGCTTTACTTCTCCGCTCCCATGGAATATTACTCACCATTCCAAACTACCATTCCTCCATTTTAATTTTTCCCCCCAAACTAACTTCTTAAAATCACAACCCAAAACTTCGCCTTGAGCCAAACATGTGAGGTCCTTAACTGTATGATAACTTAGTCCACACAGCTTAGCACACATCGCTCGAAAATTAATTTACGTGTTATGGTTCTGTTCACTGCAATCGCACTGTGCAAGCTGGTCGTGCTGGCTGTTTGTCGTACGAGAGTAGATATCTCTCCTAAAGAAATTGGAGCACGCATCAATTAATTGGACCACATACCCTTCAGTACAGAACCTGTTTTACCAAACCCGTGGCACTGAAATGCAATGGCATATGTATCAAAGATTACAATTTTAATTGTAACTGATTCTCGCAGTCATCCATAAATGCTAAATCTCATTAAGCATAAATTGTGGCAATGCTTGATGTCCGAGAAGCTCAGACACATGTATTGGGTCGGATTGGGTGAACAGTGGGATCAGAGTGCACATGCAGTGAGAAATCCCATCTCACATTGGTCTTCAGAAGCATTATAGAACATGATAGAAGGGCTGAAGCTGTAATCTTTTCAAAGAGTGAGTAGATTACAAATCTTGCTTGTCAGTTACAGTACAGTAGAGAAACAATAATACAGAA
The DNA here is from genome assembly GCF_026875155.1 of Cherax quadricarinatus. Classification (NCBI taxonomy): domain Eukaryota; kingdom Metazoa; phylum Arthropoda; class Malacostraca; order Decapoda; family Parastacidae; genus Cherax; species Cherax quadricarinatus. The sequence goes on along the minus strand of NC_069452.1, from coordinate 34,788,496 downwards.
AAAAGAAACTCACTAAATTTTATGGACTTAAGGCTCACGGAGTATTTACACCATGAGACCATCTATCAATCATCTAAGTCATGCATAAGGAAGCCCACATGTCTATGGTGTCATCCAATCAAAATAAGCAACTCTTGGATGTCACGTACGTGCCCGGCTCCTGCAGAAATTACAAGTATCAATTGGCAGGTTAAATCACCACGTCACCAGATATGAAGACCAAACTAAATGTAAACTTTGCCAAGATGGATTATTTTTCACACCTCTGCGTCATTTTATATATCAGGAGTTTAAAAAGTAATGAATTTAGAAACAACGCACTTCAGAAGTGGTTATTCAAGAAATGGCTAAGTATATTATTATCCAACAGTGGTATAATTACAGACCCATTTCTGGAGAACTACCCTGACTTTGCTAGCGTAATAAATAAAGCATTACCACATATGATCCAAGGTGTGTGTGTGGTGTGTGTGGTGTTGTGTGATGTGTGGTTTGTGGAGTGTTTGTGTGTGTGTGAGTGGTGTTGGGTGTGTGTGTGTTTGTTTGTGTGTGTTTTGTGATTATGTTGTATGAAGTGTGTGAGTGAGTGTGAGTGTGTGGTGATTTGTGTGTGTGTGTGTGATTTAAGTGGGTGTGTGTATAATTTGTATGTGTTGTGTGTTGGTGTGTGTGTGTGTGTAGTGTGTGGGTGATAATGATGTGTTGAGAGTGCAGTGTGTGTGTTTTGTGTGTGTGTGTTGTGTGTGTGTGTGTGTTTTAATGTTGTGCTGTTTCTGTATGAATTGTGTATGTGTGTGTATGTGTGTGTGTGTGTGTGTGTGTGTGTATGAGTTAGTTGTATGTGTGTTTGTGTGTGTGTGTGTGTGTGTGTGTGTCTGTTTTAGTGTTGTGTTGTGTAGGTAATTTGTATGTTGCGTGTGAGTGTGTGTGTGTGTGTGTGTGTGTGTGTGTGTGTGTGAGTTGTGGTGTGTGTTTTGTGTTGTGTGGAGGTGTGTGAGAGAGAGGAACTCAAGCAATCAACAATTTGCAGCCAATAACCTCACACGGTTGTGACCGGTTGGTGGAATGTGAATTGCTCATTTACTCTAAAATTTGTTCATATTGCAGCCATGTATAAACGTAAGTAACCATTCTACAGTAATATTACGGCTTTGTGAACTTGTGTAGTTCATTTACCTTTTTAACTTGTGAGTTTACATTACCTTGTTCCTAGTCAGGCCATCCAAACTTTGGAGCACCTGACCCTGGACCGCATATGTGTACCTCAGTTAATCTGTAAAACCTTTGAACGTGGTCATGATTTGTGACTAGACCTACCAGGATTCATTACCTTTGTAAATTGTGATTTCATTACCTTTGTAATATTGTGAATTCAATACCTCTGTAACTTTCTCAGTACTATCAAAACTTTGAGGCTCCAGTCCCTGACCCCATTATGTACCTCGCTTTGACTTTTTCCTATCCGCCCACAGACTGTGTATGGGGTGACTTACCCCCACAGGATGGGAAATGGGGTGACTACCGTCCCCACTAGTAAGGTATATGGGGTGACTAGAGAGAACCCTACACAGGATGAGGTTGGGGTGACTACCGCCACAGGAAGGGTTATGGGGTGACTACCGCCCACAGGATGGGTATGGGGTGACTACCGCCCACAGGATGGTTATTGGGGGGTGACTATCTGCCCACAGGATTGGGTATGTGGAACTGACCGCCCACAGGATTGGGTATGGTTGGTGACAACGCGCGCCACAGGATTGGGTAGGGGGTGTACTACCGCCCAAGAAGGGTTATGGGGGTGACTACCGCCCACAAAGGATGGGTAAGGGGGTGACAACCAGCCCCACTAGGATGGGTATGGGGTTACTACCTGCCCACAGAGGATGGGAAGTGTGAGTGAGGTAACTACCGCGCACAGGATGGGTTATGGGTGCTACGACCACAGGAAGTTATGGGGTGACTACTGCTACCGCCCACTCAGGATGGGTATGGGGTGGACTACCGCCCACATGACTGGTATTGGGTTGACTACCGCCACAGATGGGTATGGGGAGACTACGCAGCCCACAGATGGGGTAGTGGTGTGACTACCGGCCTCACAGGATGGGGTATGAGGGTGACTACCACCCACAGTACTGGGTAAGGGTGACTACCGCCCTACGAGAGATGGGTAAGGGTGACTAACCGCCCACAGGATGGTTATTGTGGTGACCCTACCCCCACAAGGTATGGGTATGTGGGGACTACCGCCACACACGAGGCATTGGGTAATTGGGGTGACTACCGCCCACAGTATGGGTATGGGGTGACTACCGCCCCCAGGAAGGGTATGGTGTGACTACTCTGCTCCACCATTATGGGTATGGGGTGCATAATAAACATATTAAACTAACTAACATTCCTGTGTCAGTACAAGATAAACGTTAGCAGGTGTGTTTTTCCACAATGAAAATTATAATTCTTTGTGAAGAACTGATACTTGACTTCTGTTTATTTATTTAATGTATATGTAGTTATGTTTGAAAGTCTAAAATATAAAAAAAACATTGCGTAATTGTATTTATAAGATTTGTAAAATAAAGTAACTTGTTTACATTAGTTTAGTCTGATTTAAACAAACACAAAACTTACAAAAAATGTGAGAAATAATTTTTATAATTAATGACCAATAAACTTCTCAAACTACATTATAACTAAAATATTTTATTTCTTTAAAATAATAACATAATGTATATTAATAAAAATAACTTCTAAACAGTAGCAGCAAAATTTTAGAAAATTATAAGTAATATTTAAAGTAATATAATTTTTATGTTATAGCTTTGTGTTAAAAAGTTAGAACTTATTTTGTCAACCCATCCCTAAATTTTGTTTAAATAATTTTAGTCCTTAATGTAGGTATTTTTAAAAGGGACAATTATTCCCATAAATTAGTAAGCATAAGTTTGTTACCTTTCCTATCAATGACGAGTTTTGTAATACTTCTTCATGTGTAAATTAAATAACAATTTATACATAGGATATATAATATTGTTGGTGGTCGCAATAATATAAAATACTGCTGGTTGAACTAGTACACCAAACAAGGACTAGAATGAAATTATCCTCGAGTCTCCCACACCATCGTGTGTCCTTGGGTAGCGGTACAACATCCAGTTCCACTGGTATGGTACAGTGGATTAGGGCGTCATGTGTTTTTCGCCCACCATAAGGCAGACCAAAACAGCATGGGTTCGAGTCCTTGGCTAGTGCAGTGTTGTTATATATTTTTTTAATTTTATATATGTATAACAGGGTCCACCTCTGGTGTAAATTGTGGGACCCACAATATATATATATATATATATATATATATATATATATATATATATATATATATAATATATATATATATATATATATATACTCTGAACTGTATTTGCGCTGATAATTTAATCTCTACTTTTTTATTATTGATTAATGTTTTCTGGTGGAATTACCAATAGACCCCTGACCGTCTTCATGGCCCCTGACCGTCTTCATGGCCCCTGACCGTCTTCTAATATGTTTGTTTGTTTGTTTTAATGTCTGTGCATTATTGTTCGCCACTGGTGAGCTGCAATTTTCAGTTTTGTTTTGAGAGTAAAGAGTTTAATGTACGTCAGATAGTGTAAATAAAGTTGGGCAACAGTGGTGTTATAGGTTTTTGTGGTTAGGTGCGTGCTAGGCACAGTCTTTATGTGTTACTTATGTTGTGGAGAAATTTTCTCCAGGAGGGGGTTATCAGCCCCCTTCAGCCCTTTCAGCCCCTTCAGCCCCTTTCAGCCCTGAGTGGCCAAGCCCTCAGAAGGGGCGAGCGTCTTGTTTACTGCTAGAGTGAGTAATTGATCACAGATGCTATGCCACGTAGTCAAGTGACCTCTGCTCCTTGCAGCGGTGTTGCAAAGTGTATTTTTATAAGAGACAGTACATCTCTTACTTAGCACGCGCACAAATTACTGTCCAATCCTGCTCCTCTTTTATCTACCCATAGTAAAATTAGTCTGTACATTGTTGTCTATGCTTAAGGACAGCAAGAAACAAAAACATTCTGCTTTGCTTCATCGAGGAGGGTGAACAAGGATGAAGGTACTAGGTCAGCGTTTTTTTTATTTGTGCTAGGCAAGTGACGGCTTTGAGGGCGGGATTTGGTGGCGGACGCCAGACTATCTTTGACTCTAGGGAGGAGTGACACTGACGCACAGGATACTGACTGTGCGTTTAGTGTGGAAAAAGTGTGCACGCTAAAACAAATACTTAAGAGAAGGTGTGATCAGCTTCTTTGTGATACATTGGAATAATAAAGACAATCTTGTGGAAACTTAGTTGTACACAGTGTGCGTTTCCTTAGACAATGGAAGCGTGTGGACATCCAAGGGCCACTTCAGCTTCTATCAAGTCACCGATACCTTGTCGAAGGTGTTGAGAAAACACCATCAGCTCACGTTACAAGAGCAGGTTATGTTACGAATTTCTTGTAGATTCGGGGGATGCGCAATTTTGAGTCACAAGGAGTTTGTAATCAACCTATAATCGGCACAGTAAGTGTGGACTTTTGACGTCCAAACAAGTAGGCTTATTTCGTCAGCATCATCCCGGAATGACAATCTGCTGCCATAACAACCCTAGGAGTTCTTTATACTTTACAAATTGTATCCGCTTGGACAGCCCAATGTTGTGATGGTTCAGACAGCTTCTAGACACGTTCTGCATGCGGGCGCATGTTGTAGACGATTTGCTGTACATATCAGCTAAGTGTTTCCTATTTTTATATATATAAATTACCACCTAGCTGAGTAAGGCCAATATCTGTCTACTATGTCATGGTTATATTTTATGTTGTATTGTACTGTTGTCAATAGCACTATGTTTTGTCCCTTATACGCTGTTTAGAGCTTGAGGTCATTGTTGAAGCTGTTATTGTTTTTAACATTGGTATTTTGCATGTTTATAATGTGTAGATGCTTACATGTGATGGATTTTTGAGACTAAGTTTATACCTCATGGCTTTGTAGTCATGTTGTATGTCTGTGACTTTTCTCATATCATCATTGTTGTGTAATTCATATTGTTTGTATTGAACTCATTAGGACATTACATAAAATACGTGTTTTGATCATTGCTGTGTGACTTAGATTAGGCAAACATTCATTGTTAGCATGTTAGGTTGTAATATAGTGGGGTGGTTGGATAACCACGGGGGGGGTGGGGGGGGTAATAGGTCTGTATAATATGTTCAGTGCAATGAAATTTGCAGGGTCTGCAATCGATTATTAAGTACCATTTCAAGGGATGTGTATATAAATGTGTTGTTCACTATCATGTAATTTCTGTTGAGTAGCTCCCAACATGGTTTGGGTAAGAGCAGGGAGGGGGGGGGGTGTACCCACACGGAGTGTAAGTGTGGGTGTAATATTAGCTGTAGTAGGAATTGTGTTAATTTATACCCTAAAATTATAATGAGTTTTAATATTATATTTTGTAATGTCATGTTTTAAATAAAATATAAAAATAAAAAAGACCGTCTTCAATGCCCCTGACCTCTATCTTCATGACCCTGACCGTATTTCATGGGCCCCTGACCGTCTTCATGACCCCCTGTCCGTTCTTCATGGTGTCACTGACCGTTCTTCATGGCCCCTGACCGTATTTCATGCCCCTGACCGTCTTCATGACCCACGGACCGTCATTCATGGTCCCCTGACCGTCTTCATAGCCCTGACCGTCTTCATGACCCATTACCCTCCCTTCCCAAGGGACCCATGACCGTCTTCATGATACCATTGTCCGTTCTTCATGACCCTGTCTGTCTTAATAACCCCTGCCGTCTTTCATGACCCTTGACCGTCTTAATGGCCCCTGTCCGTCTCATGACCCTCATGACTGTCTTCATGACCCATGACCGTCTCATGACCCTTGTCCGTACTTCATGATACCCAATGACCGTCTTCATGTCCCATGACGGTCGTCATGACCTCCATGAACGTCTCTTGGACCCCTGGACCGTCCTTTCATGGCCCTGACCGTCTGCATAGCCCCTGAACGTCTCATGACCCAGTCCGGACCTCATTCAAGACCCATGACGGTCTTCATGACCCATGACTGTCTTCAATGACCCTGAACCGTCTTCATGTACCCTGACCATTTCTCTTCCATGACCTCGTGACCGTCTTCAAGCCCAAGTACCGTCTTCTGACCGCCTTGACCGTTCTTCATGACCCCTAACCGTCTTCATGACCACTGAACCGGTCTTCATGGACCCCTGAACGTCTTCATGAACCATGACTGTCTTCATGGACCTCTGAACCGTCTTATACCCATGATCCGTCTTCATGACCCATGACCGTCTTCATGAACATGGACCGTCTTCACGACCCATGACTTGTCTTCATGGACCCTGACTGTCTTCATGACCCATGGACCGTCTTCATGACCCCCTGACCTGTCTTCATGGCCCCTGGACGTCTCATGGCCCCTGGACCGTCTTCATGGACCCCATGACCGTCTTCAAGGACCCCATGACCGTCTTCTATGGACCCATTGACCGTCTTCATGGGAACCTGGGACTGTCATCCATGACCCAGTCCGTCTTATGACCTTGACCTTCTTCAAGACCCATGGGACTGTCTTCATGACCCATGATGTCTTCATGGCCCCCTGTGACCATCTTCATGGCCCGCTGACCGTTTCTTCTTCATGACCCCTGGACCGTCTTCATGACCCCTGCCATCTTATGTCCCCATGACCTCCTTCATGGCCCCTGACGTCTTCATGACCCCTGACCGTCCTTCATGACCCACGCCTATGAACGTCTTCATGACCCATGACCGTCTCATTGACCTATGGACCGTCTTCAATGTCCCTGACTGTCTTCATCGACCCATGACCGTTTCTTCATTGACCCCTGACGTCTTCATGGGCCCTGACCGTCATTCATGCCCCTGACCATCTTCATGACCCACATGGACCGTCTTCAAGAACCATGGACAGTCTTCATGACCATGACCGTCTTCATGACCCTGAGCAGTCTTCTATGACCCCTGACAGTTTTCATGACCCTGAATGTCTTCATGACCCGTGACCGTCTTCATGGTCACCATGACCGTCTTCATGACCCCTGACCATCTTCTGACCCCTGGACCATCTTCATGAACCATGGACCGTCTCATCGACCCCTGACCATCTTCATGACCCCAGACCTTCTTCATGACTCGGCGTCATCTATGACCCCTGCCGTCTTCATGACCCATCGACCGTCTTATTGACCACCTGACCTTGTCCTCCATGACCCCCTGACCGTCTCTCCACATCGTCCCCCTGACCCACCCCCCCGTCTCCCGCCTCCCCGTGACCACTGGCGTTTCACGCCCTTGACCGTCTTCATGACCTAACTGAACGTTTTCCTGACCCTGACCGCGCCTCATGACCCCCTGACCGTCTTCATGACCCCTGACCGTCTTCATGACCCCTGACCGTCTCATGACCCCTGACAGTTCTTCATGACCCCGGACACGTCTTCATAAAACCCCATGACCGTATTCAGACCCCTGTAGATATCGTCTTCATGAAGCCCTGACCGTCTTCAAGACCCCTGACGGTCTTCATGACCCCTGACCGTCTTCAATACCCCTGACCGTCTTCAAGCGACACCTTGACGTCTTCATGACCCCCGACCTTCTTCATGACCCCTGACCGTCTTCGGACATTATGGTAATGTCGGTACTTGTTCAGTTTTCTGGGTATGGTTCGTTTGCATTGGACTATGTGCGGCCAGCAGGAAACAGGCCTCCATGATTCAGTTACTGATTTCACCAAAGTTTTCCTGGTCAAGGAACTGGGCACACGCCGGGGCGGCGGTGACCCCGGGAGTACCATCAGGTAGTAATGCTCGACCGTCAAATTTAAGAGTATACTTGAGGTTGGCTCAGGATGGCCGCCCTTGGTCTCCACTAATTATCTACCCGGACTTAGCTCCCCAATGAGGAGTGTCGTTGATATTCGTAATGTTTTACCATGGGAAGAGGCACAGTGTAACTCCGTCTTTTTCCTGGAACCATTGTTCCTAAGACTAATCTTATTCCGTCCTTACGGAGCTCCGTTAGGGAGAAGTTAGTCCTTTAGTCAGCCACAGGTAAAAGTGTGAGGACTCTCCCATGGGTGAACCCATGTGGTTTTGAGTGTTTCCTACACAGGTTGTCCTTGTCACCATCAGTAAAATTGGGTACTGGGTGTTTTAGTCGCCTGGTGTGGATGCTTCCTGAGGAAAAATTGAATTAATTTTCCCCTAAAGGTTTTTGCATCAACAAACTGCTTTCTGTATACATGCTGAGATACATTAAGTAAGACATTGATTAGAATATTGAATAATATGGGGACTGAGCACACCTCCCTGTGGGGTTCCTAATTCAAAATCTTTAGTTACACTTATATGTCCCTGGGAACAAACACACAACCAAGACTTGCGCTGGACATGCAGCCTTTAATCCAGCGGAGAGAAAAGTGACTACATCCATTCTGGGCAACTTCACATAATTACATGTAGGTTAGCTGTATAAAGCAGAATTACTGTCTTAAACTGCCCGTGACTTGGTTGGCAAGAACTCTCGCCCACAACACTGCTTGTCCGTGGGTTTGATCCTGGACCACAGATGGAATTCTGGGCATTTCCTTACACCCTGACTGTCCCTAGCCGCACTTCTATCCAGAAGTAGGTACTGGGTGTTAGTCGAATGGTTGTGGGTGAGCATCTGCAGGAAAGATAGAGGGACTACAGTGAAAATTTAGGTCCTGACCGTCCTCGACGACGCACTGACTTTCTTGTGGTTATCCGGGTTGCTTACGCTCTGCGATTATCCTGGGTTATCCTGGGTTAGCTTATGCTTGGATTATACATTGCGGTTAGCTTACGCTCTGGATTATCCGGGGTTAGCTTATGCTCTGGGCTATCTGGGTTAGCTTACACTCTGGATTATCCTGGGTTAGCTCTCTATACTCCTTGATTATCTGTGGATTTAGCTTATGCTCTGGGCTAGCCTGGGTTTAGCTTACGCTCTGGGGATATCCTGGGTTAGCTTACGCTCTGGGTAAATCCTGGGGTTAGCATACGCTCTGGGATTTTCCTGGGTTAGCTTACGCTCTGGTTTAAAAAGAAAAAGTGGAGCCTTGTGTGTGTGGCTTCTCCAGCTATGTAGAGCCTTAAGTGCCTGTGGGGTAGTGTGTGTGCTTTCCAGCTATGTAGAGCCTTAAGTTCTATGAGTGTGGCTTCTCCAGCTATTTAGGAAGCCTTAAGATGCTTGTTTGTTGTGTGGTTGGCTTCTACAGCTTTGTAGAGCCTTAGTGCCTTGTGTGTGTGGCTTCTCCAGCTATGGTAGAGTCCCTTAATGTGCCCTTGTACTGTGTGGCTCTCTCCACTCATATGTAGAGCTTATGTGCCTTGTGGAGTGTGGATTCTCCAGCTAGTAGAGCCTTTAAGTGCCTTGTGTTGTGTGGTTCTCCGCTATGTAGAGCTTATCAGTTCATTCCGTGAGCTTCTCGGGCTTTCCAGGTATGTAGTTGCCTTACGTGCCTTGTGAGTGTGGCTTCTCAAGCTATGTAGAGCCTTAAGTGCCGTGTGTGTGTGCTTCTCCAGCTATGGTCGAGGCTTAAGTGCATTGTTGCTGTGTGGTTCTCAGCTATGTAGAGCTTGAAGTGCCTTGTGTGTGTAGCTTCTCCAGCTATGTAGACCTTTAAGTGCCTTGTGTGTGTGGCTTCTCCAGCTAATGTAGAGAGTGGAGGTACCTTAAGTTGCTGTGAGTGTGGGCCTCTCCAGCTATGTAGAGCCTTAAGTGCCTTTGTGAGTGTGGCTTTCTCCAGCTATTGTAGAGCCTTAAGTGCCTTGTGAGCAGTGGCTTCTCCAGCTATTGTAGAGCCTTATGTGCCTTGTGTGTGTGGGCTTCTCAGCTATTGGGTAGAGGCATTTAGTGCCCTTGTGTGTGTGGCTTCTCCAGCTATATAGAGCCTTATGTGCCTTGTGATGTGTGGCTTCTCCAGCTATTGTATAGCATTAAGTGCCTTGTGTGTGTGGCCCTTTCCAGCTATGTAGAGCCTTAAGTGCCTGGTTGGGATGGTGGCCTTCTCCAGCTAATGTAGTGCCTTAAGTGCTTGTGTGTGTGGCTTCTCCAGCTTTTGTAGAGCCTTAAGTGCCATGTGAGTGTGGCTTCTCCAGGCTATGTAGAGCCCTAAGTGCTTGTGATGTGGCTTCTCCAGCTATGTAGAAGCCTTATGTGCCTTGTGTGTGTGGCATCTCCAAGGCTATGTAGAGCCTTAAAGTGCCTTGTGTGTGTGGCTTCTCCAGCTTATTAGGAGCCTTAAGTGCATTGTTGTGTTGTGGCTTCTCCAGCTAGGTAGAGCCTTAAGTGCCTTGTTTGTGTGGGGCTTTCTCAGGTTATGTAGAGCCATTAAGTGCCTTGTGTGTGTGGCTTCTCCAGCTATGTAAGAGCCTTAAGTGCCTTGTGTGTGTGGCTTCTCAAGGCTATGTAGAGCCTTAGTGCCTTGGTGTGTGGCTTCTCCGCTGTGTAGAGCTTTAAGTGCTTGTTGTGCAGTGGCTTCTCCAGCTAGTAGAGCCCTTCAAGTGCCTTGCTTGAGTAATTAAGTTTACTATAGGTACCAATTCAATATATACAAGATAGACCAAATTATCACGTAGAAGCACCACTGACTCGCTAACTTACCTAAGATAACACAATAATCGATCACGGTGACTTTATTTACTTTAGGGTCTTTGTAATATCTTCATTATTTAAATAATAATAGTAACATTGAATAATGTAACCTGAGTTATTTAATTATTATTATAGAGATAGGATCAGACACAATAAAAAGTATACGTATGTAAGATATTACAAGAAATTACTCTTCTCCCTTTTCTGTGAGTGCGTGTGTCGTGTGTGTGTGGTGTGTGTGTGTGTGTGTGTGTGATACAGAGTTGTGATCCCCCTAGTGTGTGTTTGTCCCCCCCCCTTATACCCCCCCCCCCCTTGTGTTACTCTCCTAATTGACTCACCTAATTGTTGGTGCCAGGGTCGAGAATTCAGTCTGGCCCCGCCTCTTCATGGATCGCTACTGGATCCTCTCTCTCTCTGCTTCATGTAGATAGATTTGTCTATACCTCTTTCTTAAAAACTATGTTGGTTCCTGCTCCACTACTTCACTTTCTAGGCTATTTCCACTTCTGGCCATCTCTAGGACTGAAGGAAATACTTCATAACGTCCTGTGGGACTCGTCGGAGTCTTCAGCTTCCAGTTGAGACCCTTGTCCCTGTGTCCCCTCTCTGGAAACATCCTATCTCTGGTCCACTTGTCTCAATTACCCGCGCAGTCTATTTGTATGTCTTTATCATGTCTCCCTTGACCCTTCTGTCCTCCAGTTGTCGTCAGTCCGTTTCCCTTAACCTTTCCTCGTACGACATTCCCTTGAGCTTCAGGAGGACTAGCCTTGTTGCAAACCTTCTGCCCCCCCACTTTCTCTCCACCACCCCTCCTCACTCTCGCACCACGCCCTCCCGATTTGACCCAGGTGTGGGTTTCCAGACTGGTGCTGCATACTCAGTATGGGGCCTAACATACACATAGAGTACAGTGTCTTGAACGAATCCTTATTAAGGTATCGGAGAAATGCTTGTGTTTGCACGCACAGGTTTGCCAGGCGACCGTACTGCTGCAGCGGTTATTTGTCTGATGTGTGCCTCCGGTGATGTGCTCGGTTGTTATGTTCGTCCCAACCCCAAGGTCTTTCTCCCTGAGTGAGGTCGTAGTCTTTGTTCCAACTAGCCTATATTCTGTCTGCGGATCCTCTTTGCACCCTCCCCAATCTTCATGAACTTTGAATCTTGGCTGGACTTTTGAATTCGAGGAGCCAGTTACTGGACTCACATGGTTCCAGGCCTCTCCAGGTGTCTTTGCAGTCTGCCTCATCCTCGTCGATTTAATTCTTCTCATTCCACACTTCACGTCATCTGCGAACAGTGAGTGTGTGTGTGTGTGTTATTCCTTCCTCATTTCGTTCTCACCTATATCAAAAATAGCACTGGTCCTAGAACTGACCCCTGAGGGACCCGCTTCGTAACATGCGCCCACTGTGGTACCTTCCTTCACGAACCATGATCGTGCTGCTCCCTGTAGGTATTCCCCCTTATCATTGCAAGTCCCGTCCATTTACGTTGTGCCTCTGATCTGCAGCTTCTGCACTAAATCTCTGAGGGGAACTGTGTCAAAGGCATTCCTGCAGTCTAGAGCCCCAAAACGCACAATCTCACCCCACAACCCTCTCTCTCCGTTTGTGCTTACTTCTGTTACTTGTCATAAAACTCCAGGAGGTTTGTGATACAAGATTTGCCTTTCCATGAACCCTTATGGTTTTCATTTTTAATCTTGTTCCTTTCTGGTGTTCGACACTCTCCTCCTGATAATCTTCTCCATGACTTTGCACACAATACATTTCAGGAGACACAGGTCTGTAGTTTAGTGCTCTCGTTTCTGTTGACTTTTCTTAAATACTGGGGACCTACATTAGCTGTCTTCCATTTATCAGGTAGTTGCCCCAGTTTCAAGGGAATGTGTTGAAGATTGTGGTAGAGGCAACACACAGCATCTCTGTCTTCTCTAAGGACCCATGGGGAGATGTTGTCCCGGTCCCATCGCCTTTGAGGTGTTCAAGGTCACTTAAGAGCTTCTTCACCTCCTCTAAGTTGTTCGAATGCTCACTCCACATTGTTGGTATATTCCTCTTGATTTCCATCTGTTGCTGTCTTCCACCAGCCTTCCTGTCTCTACTGTAAAACAAACTTCCTTTCCATTCATGTTCAGCTCCTCACATTACCTCCTAATCATTTCTTTGTGAGTTCTCCACCTTCTGTCTTATCTCTGATCACCTGGTCTTTTGGGACTGTTGTCTTCCTCCTGATGTGGTATAACAACAGTTTCGGGTCAGTCTTGATTCTCGATGCAATGTCATTTTCATACTGTCACTGGCCATCCCTCCTTACCTGTGCGTACTCATTCCTGGCTCTGCGACTGGAATCTCCCTATTTTCGTGTGTTCTCTGCCTTCTGTATTTTTCCATTCTCTATTGCACTTTCTTGTTTTTGCCTCCTTACACCGTCGTGTAAAAACAGGCGGCCTGTTCTGGTCTTCCCGTTGTTACCTGTTGCCCTTGGGAATGAACCTTTCCACTGCCTACCTTGCCATTTTGTTGACTACATCATTCCCATACCATTTCATTACCGGATTTTCCTGCCCAGTCTCTGTCCCACTGGACCTCGCAGGAAAGTTCTTAACCCTATGTAGTCCCTCTTTTATAGTCAGGCTTCCCGCCCATTCTACTCCCTGTTATTCTTCCACGGCAGCTCTACTAGTATTCAAAGCACAGTTCCAAGTGGGTCGCTAGCTCCTAGGGAAAAGCGGACTTCTCATAACTTGGCATGTCCTCAATTTGTCTGTGCTGCCCAGGTGAACACAAGGTCAAATCTTGCTGGTTCATCCTCCCCTCTCACTCTGTTAGTGTCCTTAAAATGTTGGTGCATGAGGTTTTCCAGCACCACGTCAACACCATCCTGGTCTCCCATGTTTTGGGACCCCCATGTGGTCCCATGGTTTTTCCCGTCAATCTCCCTGTGTGAAATCCCCCTCATAAACTGCAACTTTGCTCTGCTGGAGTGAGGCTCTTCTTGCCTCCTCAGCAAGTTTGTCCACATTGCCTCTGTTGACTCTCGTCATATGCCTCTCCGTGGGCCTCCTGCGCAGTTTGTGGTGGATATACATCACTGCATGACCACTTAGTGTTCCCAGACGGAGTGTACCTGCTATGTAGTCTCTTTCTCCTACTCATCTTATTCTTCCCCACCTTCTCCGACTTTTCCCTTGTTTTTTACCTAGCAGAGCAAACCCCAACCTCCCCCCCTACCCCTTCTATCTTTCCTCTCATGATCTGAGTATCCTGGTGGGAAGATTGCATCTGTTTTTGGTCTCCAATGGTTTTGTTTCTGTAATGCTATGATGTCTGGGGACTTCTCATTGATTTCTTTCTTGCCATTCCTATGTTTATTCGTTAATCCATCTGCATTTGTGTACCAAACCTTCAACTTCTGTTCTAATACTGTAACTGTGGTGCGAGGGGTGGAAACAGAGGGGATCGGATGTGTGATGTTGGTTGTGTGTGTGTGTGTTCAGATGCCTTGGGGGTGTGTCGTGGCTGGAAGTCCTTCTGCAGGTGTTTCTGAGGGGTGTGTGTTTTCATTCCATTTGGTACTGGGTTTCCTGCTCTCCTTTTTCATTTCCTCCCCATTTTCTCCTTTCGTTTTTGAACTCTCTCTTTCATTGTCTTCCTTTCGTCCTGCGCGTTCTGGGTGTGTGTGTGTGCGAGGTACACACTCCGGAACTCTCGCTTGCCTCTCAGCCGTGTTTCTCTGCAGGCTCAGGTTCGGGTTGATTCTGCCCTTGAAATTACTTTGAGAGGCCGATGCCTTTTCTTTGTGAACCACCCCAATTCTCCGAAAATTTTGCACCTGGGTCATGTCCCCCTGCCCTATCACCTTCATGATGTTATTTTCAATCGCTTTTTTCTCCTCCTGCTTTCTTTCATCGTGTGTATGTGTGTGTGTGTGTGTGTGTATGTGTGTGTGTGTGTTCTGATGTGTATGTGTATGTGTGTGTGTGTGTGTTGTGGTTGTGTGTGTGTTGTTTTGGTTGGGGTCGCGTTTTTGGGTGTGTGTGTGGGTGTGTGTGGTTGAGTGTGTCTGTGTGTGTGTTGTGTGTGTGTGGCTGATTGTGTGTGTGTGTGTGTTGATTTTTGGTTGTGTGTGTTTGAGTGTGGTTGTGTGTGTGTGTGTGTGTGGGTGTGTGTGTTGGTGGTGTGTGTGTGTGTGGTTTGTGTGTGTGTGTTGGTGTGTGTGTGTGTGTGTGTTGGTGTGTGTGTGTGTTTGGTGAGTGTGTGTGTGTGTGTGTTTGTGTGTTGGTGTGTGTGTGTGGTGGGTGTGTGTGTGTGTTGGTGTGTGTGGTGTGTGTGTGTGTGTCTGTGTTGGTGTGTGTGTTGTGTGTGTGTAGTGTGTTGTGTGTGTATGTGTGTGTGCTGGTGTGTGTGTGTGTGGTGTGTATGTGTGTGTGTGTGTGTGTTGTGTGTGTGTGTGTTTGCTGTGCTTGGTGTGCTGTGTGTGTGTGTGTGTTGGGTGTGTGTGTGTGTGTGTGTGTGTGTGTGTGTGTGTGTGATTTTGGTATGTGTGTGTGTGTGTGTTGGTGTCGTGTGTGTGGTTGGTGTTTGTTGTTGGTTGTGTTGTGTGTGTGTGGTGTGTGTGTGTGTTGGTGTGGTGATGTGTGTGTGTTGGTGTCCTTGTGTGTGCTGTGTGTGTTGTGTGTGTGTTTGTGTGTATGTGTGTGTTTGTGTGTGTGTGTGTGTGTTTGGTGTGATGTGTGTGTGTGTGTGTGGGTGGTGTGCTGTGTGTGTGCTGTGTTGTGTGTGTGTGTGTGTGTGCCTGTTTGGTGTGTGTGTGTGTGTGTGAGTGTGTGTGTGTGTGTGTGTGTGTGGGTGTGTGTGTGTGTGTTGGTTGTTGTGTTGTGTGTGTGTGTGTGGTGGATGTGTGTGTGTGTGTGTGTGTGTGTTGGTGTGTGTGTGTGTGTTGGTGTGTTGTGTGTGATGGTGTGTGTGTGTGTTGTGCTCTGTGTTGGTGTGGTGTGTGTGTTGTGTGTGTGTGTGTGTGTCGTGAGTGTCACTCATGTCTGTGTGTGTGTGTGACCAAACAATTAATATTTGCAACTGATAGCTTCATTACAGTTGTGACCCGGGAAGTGGACGTGTGAATTGCTGATTACTTTGTATTTTCTTCATGATTGTCACCATGTATAAACGTAAGTAAGTAATGAACACGTAAAGTAAACCTCTTTACTTACTTACGTTGAGTCATTACCTTTGTATATGTGAGTTCATTACCTTGGTACATTCTTCGAGCTATATTAACTTTGGTGTCCAGTCCCATGGACCCATTATGTACCTCTGTAATCTTATAAACTACGACCACAGGGATGTGTATGGGGTGCATAATAAAGATTTTGTATTAAAACTAACAACTCCTTTCTGTAGCTACATTCATTAAGTAATCTTTTAGTTATCTTCCTGAACTGGTTTATGCTATGGACTGGCTTTGGACATGTAAGGCAGTCTGTTCCACTCTTTATTGTTGTACTATAAAATATGTTGATGGCTCTGGCCACTGACTGCGGGTACTTACAATGTTGTGCTCTCTCATCCTCGTACTTTACTTGCTTTGGTTCCCATCCTTTACGTACTTGGCAGCAAAGATGTTTGGAACAGTGGTTGTGGTTGTCTCTTTCCAGATAGGTGACCCGCCTTGGCTCCCTCTCTTGGGAGTGTCTGAGGACCTATGTCTGTCATGGGAGAAGATACAAGTCCTCTTCATCTTCTGTCGACCACAACCCCCATGGCTGCCCCATTCTTCGCCCTCACGGGGCTCGTTAAGTGAGCCAGTTAGGACTATGGTCTGCCCACCACCCCAGGCCCCAGTGGGGTCGTGGGAATGGCAGTCTTCTGAGCTGCAGGTTGGTATCAAGCTCTGGTTTGGACATGAAGAGCTTAGAGTAATCTATATGTACAGTGTTATAAGGAACTAAACTTAGCATTTTCTGCGAGAAAGTCCTCTATTCGCGTAGACACTGTGCTTGTTAATACTGGAACTTGATACCTCTCTTATGCCTTTCTTTAGTACATGTTTCTCTTTTATTCTCATATCATGCATGAGTCGGAGGGGGTTCCCAGATATTTCATGAGGAAATGAAGTGGATGATGTTCACCATTCGTAAGTAAGTAAGTTAAGTTTATTCAGGTATACACAAATTACAGTGACATAGAATTTCATTTATAGCAGCATAATGTGTAGAGGGAAACCTAGGATACCCAAAAAGTCAGACAGAGTGACTATTGCCATTGGGGTCCTTTTACATTATTATTATAGTATAAAGGTTATAATAATTTTCTTATTGTTCTACAATGAAGATAACCTCTTTATTATCATACTAAAAAGACTATTGCGACACCAAGGTCATTAAGACTATCAGTGTAGAATACGAGGGTCATTACCAAGGAAACAGAGAGAGATAGAGAGAGAGATCATTGTATGTTAGCTAAAAAATAGAAATATCATTCCCCTCCCTTTCTGTAGCTACATTTCATCAGGACTCCTTTTGGCACTCTTCTTGTAACTGGTTCTTGCTATGGATGGCTTTGCATGTGCGGGTAGTCTGTTCATTCCCTTTATTGCTGTACAATAAAAAAGGTGTTTGAAGCTGCCACTGACTTGGGTTTACTACAAAAAGTTGTGCTCTTCTCCCCCTAGTTCTATGATTGCTCTTTGGTTCCAGGCCCTTGACAAATTTGACAGCAAGATATTCGGGACATTGCTTTCGTGCGCAATTTTATAAACATGATTAGCTTCAGTTGTTTTACTCTGTCTTCATCATTCAGCTATCCAAAACTGTTGTTAATTCATCCTGGCCTACATGTACTGATAAGATACGATAAGATTTTGTTCTGATTTTTAACACCCCGGAGGTTAGCCACCCCAGGATAACCCAAGAAGAAAGTCAGTGGCGTCATCGAGGACTGTCAAAACTTTTCCTCTCCCCCCTATGGTGGTCCTTAATCTTGTCCCCAGGTGCGACCCACACCAGTTCGACTAACACCCAGGGTCCTATTTGCATGTAGAGTGAAAAGGACAACTAGGGTATGGAAACGTTGTCGGAATTTCCACCCGACTAGAGAGAAATTCGAACCCGGGCCCCGTGTGTGATGCGGAGAGCTTTAGCCACCAGACCACGGGCCACTCCCTGACACCAGCCCAGGCATGAATCTTACGATTTTGTTCTGGGTGATTTGCTCAGAGTCTATCTTTCAGTTTTTTTTGTCAAGGCAGGTACGAGAAGAGCAAGCGTAGAGTTCCATATGGCATTGTATAAGGGCTAGACATAGAGTCCTGCGAGCCTCAGTAGGTAGACACTTGTGTTGTCTATACAGGAAACTTCGCTATCCCCCGACCTCCCGCAGCCCCTCCCAACGCTCTCCTCATCTACTCTCGCGCGCACCTATCAATTCTCCTGACATGCATGGGAATCCAAGGGGATTCCAAATATTTTACTGATGAAACCAAAGTGAATGGGCTCCATTACATGTTAGAACACTAAAATTATTTTCCTTCTCAGTTTATTTTTCGTGCCAAAGAGAATGGTCAGGTTTTCCTAGGTGTAATGATAGTTTGTTGATCTCTAAAACCATTTGCTGAAGGACTCCAGTTTCAGTGTTAAATACATTAGCAGTATCTTGAGGGGCTTTTACCTGACACTACAGGAGCACTGTCATCGCATACAGTAGGAGTTTGCACATGACTTGAATATGCATATCATTGACATAAATAAGATAATTAAGGGACCCAAATACTACCTTGGGTAACTCCACATTTAAACTTCATTTATCATCAACTTAAAATAAAATCAAATTACCCAAATTCACCATAATCAATTAATTCCAAAAACATACACATACCCAACCCTCACTAAATAATAATAAAAAACATACTAACCAATTTTAATCCCTTCACTCATTCTAAAATCATTACACTAGAGCAACCAATCCAAATCTTAACCCATATACAACCTAACACTTAAAACCCCAATAACCAACTTTCTTATACTTAATCTACTTCACAGAACCATCCTCAATCAATCCCACTTCTCAATTAATATACAAACCATATCAACCCACCATCCTCCACCCCTCCAATCATACAAAAACTCAAACACAATCTAACCAACCCATTTCACCACTAACTCAACCACATACCCAAACAAAAACAATCCTACTTCTAACCAATTCCACCATTCACCCACCATACCATAACAACTATTATCAATCAATCAAACTACATATTCCCAATAATCGCCTAACATCCTATCCCCAAATACTTCCCAACACCTTCTTTCTAAAAACTATATTGATATAATCTTTACTATATCTAAGTATGTAAGCGTTCTTGTACATTTCGACTTTTTTAATTGTTTTTTTATTTAATGTTTAGTGTATATGTATCCCGGCAGGAGATGTGATATGAATTTTCAAAACCTTATTGTACTCAATTTGAGATTGATGTGTAACTATATATATTACATATTATCTGTATTTACTATTGTATCTTTATGACTTTCGTTTACTTCTATATTATATTCAGGGAATGAAGATGTTTAGAATTATTACTTTATTAATTAAATTAATAATTCCCATCCCTTTTTGCTGACTATCGATTTTATTGACTAAGTGGATTTTTAGTGATGATATTCACCCCTTCCTTATATTTAAAAAATATAATACGATAACTAAATCTCTCTCGTCATACTCTCCAAAAGTCTCGCTCCTTCTAAGATAAACCATTACCAAAAATCATATTAATAAAAACCAAAACTATAATATTAACATCATACACCGTCACAAATATAATACATCCAACCATCCCAATCTCTCGTCTGCTCTCTCCTCATTGATGTAACCACAATCATGTGTGTGTGCTCTCACTCCACTCGCACTCTCTTGTCCACAACCATTCACCCCCCCTTTTTAAAAAATTATAATTTTATTTTTATTCTTATTAAATTAATTAATTTTGTATAAATTTAACTCCCCCCCCCCATTATCTAATTTCATTAATATTTATTACTATTAATTACTAATTAACTTTTAATTCTCCCTCGCGCCTCCACCTCCTACATTAATATATATCCATATCAAATTTTAAATCAACCTGTTACTATACAATGATCTCAACCCAAAATATATTCAGATATATCTTATCCTCCCCTCCCCATCCCCTCCTACTTATCACGCCTCCCATCAGAACACATTACCACCCATATAAATCCGCGACCTTTCCAACCTCCTCCTTAGTGTTTGTCAAACGATATATATACTAGTCACTTATTGCTTTAAATCATTATAGGGTGTTATATGGTTTTCTGTGTTAGGTGCGTGCTAGGCACAGTCTTTATGTGTTACTTATGGTTGTGGAGTAAGAAATTTCTTCCAGGAGGGGGTTATCAGCACCTTCAGCCCTTTAAGATAGCCCCGTCAGCCCCTTTCAGCCCTGAGTTGGCAAAGCCCTCAGAAGGGCGAAGCGTCTTGTTTACTGCTAGAGTGAGTAATAGTTCTCAGAATGCTATGCCACGTAGTTCAAGTGACTCTGCTCCTGCTGCGGTGGTGTTGCAAAGTGTATTTTTATAAGAGACAGTACATCTCTTACTTAGCACGCGCACAAATTACTGTCCAATCCTGCTCCTCTTTTATCTACCCATAGTAAAATTAGTCTGTACATTGTTGTCTATGCTTAAGGACAGCAAGAAACAAAAACATTCTGCTTTGCTTCATCGAGGAGGGTGAACAAGGATGAAGGTACTAGGTCAGCGTTTTTTTTATTTGTGCTAGGCAAGTGACGGCTTTGAGGGCGGGATTTGGTGGCGGACGCCAGACTATCTTTGACTCTAGGGAGGAGTGACACTGACGCACAGGATACTGACTGTGCGTTTAGTGTGGAAAAAGTGTGCACGCTAAAACAAATACTTAAGAGAAGGTGTGATCAGCTTCTTTGTGATACATTGGAATAATAAAGACAATCTTGTGGAAACTTAGTTGTACACAGTGTGCGTTTCCTTAGACAATGGAAGCGTGTGGACATCCAAGGGCCACTTCAGCTTCTATCAAGTCACCGATATGGAAAAATATCCGGGGACCCCGTATGGCGGGGTGGCCCCAAAATTTGAATAATAACATTCAAAAAAATTAAAAATTTTTAAAAGGCAAGGCTCTATATGGCAAGAAAAAAATACAGTAATTAAATAATCTTTATTTACTGTTGAAAAAGAGGGGAGCTGGTTGCAGTCTGAAACGCAACATCGCATAATGCTTGTATAAAACAAAAGTATTAATTTATAGATCTACGATTAAATAGTTTTTTAGATTTGCCACCGAAGTGGCTAGTTTATTGTGCACCCCCATATCCATCCTTGGACGGTAGCGCGAGAGCATTGGATACACAAAGGCCTAGGAACTAGGCCCCCAAAAGGGTTAACAGGAATACATATGGATTTATATTACAAAATCTATAGTTCACTTATCTGTTACAAGCAAATTTAGGAAATTTGCTTAGTATATCTGGTATCTTATTTTCATTAAAAGATATCTTGACATGTCACATAGGTTATTATACTGTCGTCTCTGTATTCCCAATAAGTGGACAATTAAGCACATAGTGTTCAAGAGAGTGACCATATGCCTGATCACATAATTTACATTTAGTTTGATCATCATTGTGTGTCTCCC
Source organism: Cherax quadricarinatus (assembly GCF_026875155.1). Lineage (NCBI taxonomy): Eukaryota > Metazoa > Arthropoda > Malacostraca > Decapoda > Parastacidae > Cherax > Cherax quadricarinatus. The sequence continues at coordinate 34,767,078 of NC_069452.1, read as the reverse complement.
AAACTGCCAGAAGTACTTGTAACCAAGCCTAAGCCTGGCCACTACAACATCATCAGTCTGTCACATTGCAAGTTGCTCCATAAACATACTTATTTTACGTTAAATGTTATCATAGTGGGTTATAGATCTACTCAGGCTTCAAACTGCATTCCTATAACAATCATTTTCATTATTTACTTCTCTCCTAATATTATTCCTAATGCTAGACACAGTTATACCAAAGTTATATTCTACGTTCTCCTTCTGGATACTCTTCTTGGCTAACATATCAACTTTATCATGAAGGGTAATCCAATGTGTGGGGATCCATACCCAATTGTACTTTAAAATTCCTTTGTCCAAAATTTTGATTATTATACCTGGTTTCCCCCAATGAGCATGTTGGGGATTTCTTTAAATTAACCCCAAGACCCTTTCCCAATTTGATGACATAAAAATCATTTTTTTGTATAGAGTCAACTCAGTGTCATAGGTTGGGCTTTAGCCCCATTAGGATTGCAAAAAAATTAAATTTTGCAGTGTAACCCCCCATTGGGTTAAATTTTCTTATCCCTTAACTCAAACAAATTTATTATGTTCTTAATGGGAAGGTGGCAAAAAGAGAAATGCAGCCCTGCCGGGAAAAGACTCCTGTTTAGATCCATTGTTAATAACTTGTGATAACTTATTATTTACCAGTAGGGAAAATTTTTCTTTTTGGGCAGTTGCCCCTAACAAAGTTTTAAAGGGAAAGGGTTTACTAGCAATGAGCTTTTTGGGGGGGACTTTAGGTAGGTGATTTTAAAATAAAACACATCTTCCAAGGGGGGGTTTAAAAATGCCTTGTTGCCTACAGTGATAAAGTTCAGCGGGTTAAAAATTTTTAATCCCAATTTGCACTTTTTTTCACAACCCCATTTAGATTGTTTTGAAATTTACCTCTAGACACTTGGTAAGATTCACTGTGCAGGGGCCCTGGCCGTTTTTTAAAACATTCAAAATACCAAAGAAACGTTTTTAAATTTTCCCCCAAAAAAACCCCCTATCACTGATCCCCTGGGAAATCCCAAAGCCCCCTTTCCTCATGTTAAGAACTTTTGAGATCTGGGACACCCAAAAAGAAAATCCTGAGAGCTTCATTTTGCATTAACTCCAAGGGGCGGAGGGAACTTTCCTAGCTAAAATCAACAAGGGAGCGCATAATAAAATTTAAAGGGCCTAACATAGGCTTTTTGTACATCATTTTCACGATTTTTCACATTAGCACCATTTGTTTGGGTTGTAGCCACAACAGCTTTGAGAGATTTAGCCTAGTTTTTCATTTTTTTGTTTAGTTGTGGTATAGTGGATTTGTTTTAAAGGGGACATCTACACCCAAAATATTGTAAATTTTTTAAAGTAGCTAATGATTTCACCCTGCAAATAGATGGGTGGGGGGGTGTCGTTTGCTTTGGGTTTAAAATCTTTGTTTTTTTGAGGAAAATATTATAAGGCCCAGTCCCATTTTCAAATTGCTTGGGAAATTATTAAGAATGGTATTCATCTTCTTATGCCCTGTTTTTATGGATCTGATATCTCGCATAGCTTTTTAGCTATATGTTTAGGGGAGGGAGGGGAGAGCATTTAGGAGAGCATTAATCAGAATATTAAATAGCAGGGGACTAAGAACCCCCCCGGGGTGGTCCAAAGACATTTCTTTAAAAATCACTTCTGAAGCCTTTTGGTAAAGGACAGAGGAACCTATTTGACAGGTATCCAAAATTATCCAGCAGAGTAAGCTACCCCCAAATATTTTTTTTGGCTAATTCAGTAGTATAAACTGTTCTGTTTGCAATATCAAATGCAGATTTTAGATCAAGAAAAGTGGTAAAATAGTAGAGGTTTGCATGAAAAAGGGTTTGGAAATACAGTTCGCCCCACTTTTACCTTTATGAACCCATGGGTAGGGGGGAAAATTGATGCTATTTTGTAGACAATCTTTAAGATCATTCTTTCAAAAGTTTTTTCAAAGACAACTAGTTAAAGGAGATCGGCCTAAATGTATCGGCTGTTGGGGCTTAGGGATAGGGGACAATGAGACATTGGCCCGGAAGTGAAGAACGCCCTCAAAGTAACGAGATTATACGTGCCAACAAAAGGGTTATCAGGCACGTGCCTTAGAGTTCTGAGAAAATTCATAGGGTTTTACCATCCTCTCCCGGAGCAGTTTTATCGCCTTTGGTTAATGCATTATTAAATTCATACTCGGTAAAGAGGGAAACACCCCATCAATTTTTTGGCTCATAAAATTTAAACAGTTTCAAAATTTTTTTCAAAGTACTCTCTAAATTTTTTTCTAAATAGATGGAAGGCTTTCATGCCTGGATTTTTGGACCAGTATTTATGAGGTCATTAAAAATGTTGGAGCAGAGTTCCCCATATAAATCCTAACACCGTGATACAAAAACCCTCTTTTTCCCTTAGTGAAAGAGTTATGGGAAGTGATTTTTTTTATCTAAAACAAAGAGGTAGATTTGAGGTTAATGTAACAAATGTTTGGCAATTTAGGACTGGGATTTTTCAGGGCCTGCACTCTTGTAGACAACAATATCATGGATTCAGTGGTTATTTAAAGATGAAGGTCGGGAAAACCTTTTCCCAAAGTGTCGCAATATTCTAACTTAAAATGGAAGTTTATACGATTTGGGTTTCCATTAAAAAGTCCAGGGTTTAATATTCAATTTCTCAGCATAAGAAAAACTTAATAAAAAAACAGACATAACTTTAAACAATATCACCCATCAATATTACCTTTATCCTGATATTTTAAAGCGCACTTCCATAAAGGAGGCCTCGTGGGAGTCGTTTAAGAAGGAAAGCCTCTATGTTGTGAATGTAGGAAAGGTGACCAACCCCCCACTCCCTCTCCACTTTTTTTTGCACTCATCACTTCATCACTTGTACCGCTTCCCTCTCATTATGACCGTGATACAACACCTTATCAACAAACCCGGGGTTTCCACAATCAGTATCTATCAATAATTACACCATCAGGTTGACTACAAATGGTCTTCACTGCCCCCTTTTCACTTCACTGTGATTTTAAACACCCTATCAGATTCATCATTTTTTTTTTAATTATTTACCCACTGCACTCATCAGTTTTTCACCCACCAAATCATTTTATAATGGTTTCAATTTGTGGGTTTTATGACTCTTTTGCAACCCTTAACTTTTCCTGGGGGTGCTCAAGTTGTTGTTTCCAAAAAACCCTTGTTGCTTCTCCCGTACTGTTATGCGCAGCTGAATGTTGTGTACCACCCCACAAAACTAGCTTCACCTGGGGGTATGAAGTCCCCGGGCGTGAGCCAGGGGGGTGATAGCTGACTCAGCCCCGAAGGGGGTGTCAACACCACAACATCACTATGTTGATAGCGACGTGATCGTGCTTGTTGATGTATCCCAGAGTGGACCGCCCCAAACCCTATTTTCTGAAATCAGGGGATGGGCAGATTCAGACTGGTATTGGTAGGCCCACTGCCTCATCAGAGGGGTGATGGGTGGGCGGGAGCCCCGAAACTGGGGATGTGGGGACTTTCCCCTTCAGTCAGCATACAGCGTACTCCCGGGGCTTACAAATGATACTTGTAATGCAAAAGGTCTGGTTTTTTTTGATCATATCATAGCACTGGTGAGAAGGAGGGCCTGGCACACACTCAACCCCGTGTGACTTTGCTGGGGATTTCCAAGCAAAAGTACCCCCCCGGGTGACACTTGGCATCTACGGTGAGGGGGTTTGTACAAGGCTATTTTTTTAACTCCTGTTAAACGCTGCCGAGATAGATATATGATGGTGGGTCCCTTGGCCAATCCACCAGCCAATATCACTCATTTGGGAAATCGACGAGGGGTTTTCAACTTGACTGACAACAGGAATTTTGGACCAAGTACTTTTGACTGT
>NC_069452.1:34712660-34762659 GCF_026875155.1 Cherax quadricarinatus | reverse complement strand
GGAAAGTCCCCCCAACCCATCTGGGGCGGTAGCACCCCATACCCCCTGTGGGGGGGTAGTCACCCCATCCCCAATCCTGGGGGTGGTAGTCACCCCATCCCTCCTTGGGGTAGTCACCCCATACCCATCCTGTGGGGGTGTTCACCCATCCCCATCCTGGGGGCGGTAGCCCCCCATACCCATCCGGGGGCGGTTTTTCCCCATACCCACTGTGGGGGTGTCCCCCATCCCACCTGTGGGGGGTGTCACCCAACCCCACCTGTGGGCGGTAGTCCCCCCCAACCCACCTGTGGCGGTAGTCCCCCCTCCCCCATCCTGTGGGGGGGGAGCCCCCCCTACCCACCTGGGGGCGGTAGTCCCCCCTACCCCTGTGGGCGGTAGTCACCCATACCCACCCTGTGGGGGGGTACCCCCCAATACCCATCCTTGGGGGGTGTCACCACAACCCAAACCTGGGGCGATAGTCACCCATACCCATTGTGGGCGGTAGTCCCCCCATACCCATCCTGTGGGCGGAATCACCCTACCCATTGGGGGCGTGTCACCCCATACCCATCCTTTGGGCGGTAGCACCCTCCCATCCGTGGGGGGTAGCCCCCATACCCACCCTGTGGGCGGTGTCCCCCATACCCACCCCTGTGGGGGGTAGCAAAAGATTACAGAGGTACATAATGGGTCCGGACTGGGCCCAAAAAAAAAGTTTGATATAGCAAGTTACGAGGTAATAAATTCAAAATTTTACAAAGGTAAGAACCACAATTTAAAAAGGTAATGAACCCCGGGTGGGGTCTAGTCAAAATCATGACACGTTAAAAAGGGGATTTACAGATTACAGAGGTACACAATGGGCCCCAGGGCCCGGGGCCCCAAAATTTTGGGATGGCGAACTAGGAAAAAGGAATGAACTCAAAAGTTAAAAAGGTAATAAAACTCACAAGTTACAAAGGTAATGAATCGTAAGAATGGTTACTTCGTTTATACGGGCTGAAATCTAACAAATTTTAGAGTAATGAGCAATTCACCTTCCACACCCGGTCACAACTGTAGTGAGTTTTTGGGTGCAAATTTTGATTGCGGGTCTCTCCTCTCACCACCCCACACACACAACCCACACCACCCCAACAACACACACACCACACACACACAAAACACACACACACAACAAATTAATACACACACACAATAAACAGACACACACACACACACACACAAAACACACCACACTACAAAAAACCATCAAACACACACACACACACACACATAAAAACCCACATACAAATTCTTTACACACACAACAAAACCACACACACACACACACACAACACCCCACACACACACACACACTCAACACTCATACACAACACACACACACACACACACACACACAACACAAACAAATTATACACACACACCATAAACCACCACCAACCACACACAACACACACAACACTCACACACTCTACACAAAAACACAAACACACACACACACACACCACACAAACACACACACACACACCACACACACACACACACCACACACACAACACACACACACCACACATGCACATATGGGAATGTTTATTTACAGCTAGCAAAGTCAGGTATTTCTCCAGAATGGTCTGAAAATACCATGGGGATAAAATACTTAGCCATTTCTTGAACACTTTGAGTGGTTGTTTCTAAATTCATTAATTTTTCGCATCCGTATATAATGACGGGGGGTTGTGACAATAATCCATTGGAAAAGTTACATTTCTTTTGGTCTACATTGGTGGTGTGTTTTAACCCTCCCCAAAGATATTGTAATTTCGGACCCGGGCAGTAGTGACACCCAAAGGGAGTCTGCTTATTTTTTGGATGCACCTTTTGACATGGGGCTCCTCCTAAAGAATGATGAAGATGGACTCACTGGTGTAAACCCTGAGCCTTAAGCCCCAAAAATTCGCGAAGTTCTTTCGTTTATTGTTCCAAATATACCTGAAAAGCCAAGTTTGTAATCTACCCCTCTTTAAAAGCATACAGCTTACCCAATTTATCAGTTTTTCATGCATCTAAAGCCCAAAATGTGAGAGGGATCCAAGCTGTGCACTCTGACTCCACTGTTACAACCCTACCATACCTGTGTCTGGCTTCTGACAAAAAGATGCCACAATTTAGTTTAAATGAGTTGGGCATTTAGGGATGACAGGAACGTTACAATTAAACGTAAAACTTTGTACAAGATGCATTTAGTGCAAGGGATGGCAAACGTTCTTTTTAAAGGGGTAGGGGCCCCAAATTTATTGATGCGTGCTTCCAATTTCTTTAGGAGCCACACTCTGTACGAAACGAGAAATACCACTGCCCAGGGGTTTGGTGACAGAACCATCACGTAATAATTTGCGAGAGTGTGTGCGGTGACTAATTATCAATACAGCTTAAGGCCTCATTTTTGGGTTTAAAAGGCAATTTTTGGGTTTGATTTAAAAAGTATTTTGGGGGGAAAAAGGGGAATGGATTTTTGGAATGGGTAATTTCCAGGGGCGGAGAAGTCCCGTGTTGCCTTATTGACATAGATCATGAATCTGATTCATGCGGAGGTCGGTCCCATCTTTTGATCCACTGGAGGAGTGTTCACCAGTGCTGGGGAAAGTTTGGAGGGCTTTGTGCGGGGGTTTTGAATGAGTTTGCCTGAGCTTTTAAACCCCCAATTAGGATATTTTTTTTCAGTAAACCATCTCTGAGCTTGGAATATCAAGTTTTTTTTGCAAAAAAAAATTTTGGCGACAAGGGCATCCTAGGATATCCTCATTGCTTCGTTCTGCAGTTTTTCCAGACCCCAAAGTTTCCAGTCAGACACAAGAGAAAGTAGGGGAGCATAATCAACCAATGTTTAAATATAAGCAAGATACATAATTTTCACAATTTTTTAACATTAGCACCATCCTGGGGTGAAGCCCTGCCACAACTCTAAGGCTCTTAGCGTTTTTGTATTTGGGACAAAGTCTTTTTACAACAGGTCCAATAGTGGAAACCTCAAAGCCTAGATACCTGTATCTGCTTACATATTTAAAGAGACCCATATATTGGATTTTTGACGAACTGTGCCCCCTGTCGAGGAGGACGCCATTTTGTATCTTTTTTTTATCGTAAGTTATCAAAAGCCAGGTCCTGACACGAGGCTAACATGATTAAGAATGTTTTGGGTGTTGGAGAAACCGGTGGGGTGAATATTATACATCAGCAAAATAATCACAAAATTTTGGGGCTGACAGGGTAAATTTAAATAAGCATTATTAGAAAATTGAACAGTGTGGGACGAGCACACCCCCCCTGTGGGGTTCCCAATTCAAAGTCTTTTTTTACACTCTATGCCTGGAACAACACAGGGCGATTTCTGTTGGAAGGTGCCTTTAATCCAGCGGAGAAACCCTCCTCCAACATCCATTCTGGCAAGTTCTAAATTTTTTACATGTCGGTTGGGACTGAAAGCGGGTTTTAAAGGGCAAGGAAGGTAGTGTGGGGCTGTCAGTGTGCAGGGTGGAAAGGGGGCTATCAATGTGCACGCCCCTTCCCTGCTGAAACCATGTAACCCGGGGGGGGCAAAAATTGTTTGATTCTGTACATGAGAGTTAAAAATATTCTCTCAAATGTTTTACACAAACACAGTAAGAGATATTGGGGGGAAATGCATTTTGTTGTTTTGGGCTTTGGGGAAAGGGAAAGATGAGGCTGTTGGCCAAGATTTAGGGGGCCCCATTACAAGTCATGTTTAAATTCAAGTAATGGGGTTCCTGGTACTGACCGCAATCTGAGATGTTGTAAGTATACCATCCCCACCAGGCGCGGGAGTTGCCCTTTGTTTGTGCGCATCAATTTTTATAATTTGTGAAAGGAAGTTCAATCATCTGCCTTACTGAGCATAAAGCAAAAAGTCTCTCCCCTTTCATCAAAATTTTTCATTTAATTTTGCCTGTGGGTAGGGGATTGTATAGCTAGAGTAGCAGCCCAAGCACTGCTAACTCATTCGCCCCAGCAAGGGATGGGGGTTCGCGATCTGCCCAGTTCGGTCACCCCTTTAATTTTATTTTTGCCCTCCATGCCCGGGTAAGGGGGTGTGAGATTAAAAACCGTTTACAAATTTTTCCCCGTCGGTTTGCCGCAGCTCTGTCATCCTCCTGGCAGCAGCAAGGGCAGTTTGGGAAAAGCCTCAGCATTCCCGGGGGACGATTTTTCTAAGGGTGGTATCTGCGAGCGTACTTTCAGTGTACGAAGTTTAGAATCATTGTAATAAGTATGGTTTTTGAAGGAGGATGATTTTCGGAAGTTTTTTGGGTTTAGAGTACCAAGAGGTTGCAGTGGCGGGTCTAAAAATAGTTCTGAAACTGCTCACAAGATCATTCTTAAAAAGGGCTCTACAGAGGAAACTCTGGGAATTATACCAGTCAGTCACATGGCAAACAAAACATCATTGGGTCTGTGGGAACATTAAAACGTTTCCGTTTGAAATCCCACCAGGAAAGGGTAGTTTACCAAAATCTAGAGAGTTAGCCTAGGGAAAAAAGGGGGTGGGATACCTTTTTTTTTACTGGTTGAAGGTTTGTTATCCCGGGTTTGTGGATTTTTTCATCTTGTTCGTTGCGCATGCATGAAACTTTGTTTGTAAACCATTGTAATTTCTTCACAAGTGAAATAGCATTTATTTAACATAATATTTAAAACGTTCAATAGTTTGTGGGGGACAACTTATCTTGTCAATCCCCTGTAAAACCAACACATTGCCTTGGGGATTTTAGCACCTAGAGATTTAGATTTTGTTAATGTGTTCTAAATGCCCGTAAGTCTGAAAAACTGTTTGGGTGGTTTAAGCTTGATATTTAAGATGCAAGTCTAACTTAGCCTTGTCAGCACAAGTAATTGTCTGCTAAGACACGTAAGGCTATTTGATAAATTTCCTTTAACCACCGGGAAAAGCTTAAAAATTTATAGGGTTTTCCCTTTACAAAAACATTTTAAAGATAAGAACTTAGCAATCTCATCTATGTCGTTCGTGAATTTACTATGGATTGAAAAACCACTAACGAATTTTTAAATTAGCCCGGGAAAAAATAGGAAAGACAATGTGGGTAAGCTTGGTAAGGGGACACTTTTTGTTGTTACGGGTGTAACAGGTGTTTGACCACATTTAAAGTATGTCTCTGTGACAGAGTTTTGCGGGGAATACCCTGTACTCCTGTCCACCTTTAAATTGTTGATTACTAAAAGATCCAAAACTTTTTTAAAAATTTCATCCCAGAAACGGATCTGATTCAAAAAATTTTCTTTTCAAAATGTTATAGTCGAATTAATTTTTCCCCAGCGTTGTGAAAAAATTCAAATTGCCCTAAAGATCATCAAAATCTTGTTTGTATCTTGAGAAAATCCATCAACAAAATTTTGTTTTCTAATTGTGTAATTTGTCTGTAAAGACTGAAACTGATTTTCAAACAAGCCATTTTAATGGATACTGAAAATTCTAGCACCACACTTGGGTTTTTAAAAAAACACTGTACTGCTAAAACGGGGCCCAGTTTTTGTTATGTTAAAGTCGCAATAATCAGCAGACACTACTGACCTATAAGAAAACCTCAGGGTAAATGCCTGAGGGTCAAAGTAAGTGGCTGGTTTTTTTAGGGCTTGAGTTTGCTGTGTCAGCCTGACCCGATGTTAATAAAATAACGTTTACACTTCTTTCACTGTGGGGGGAAAAAGTAGGTGTAAGTGGGTTTTTAAAGGTTTTTCGGGCCCCCAGGAACATTAGGAGTTAGTTGCGCGCGACACCCCCCCCCCTTCTGGCGGGCGGGGGCAAAACTATTTGGTGTCCATTTGTTAAAGTTTACTCCTGGTAAATTGACCTTACCTGGTGTGGTTTGAAGTTTGTAGAGTCATTTTCCCCCACTCTTCTCCTAATCAAGGGTGTCTACCAGGATATTATGTTTGTTCTTTTCAGTTTTTTTGGGGGTCCCAGTAATGATTTTGGCATTTATATTCTTTTTCTTCTTAGATGTTATATTATCATGACTAGGGTAACCATTTTATTTTCTTTATTTGCACTCTGTTCCTGGCGGGGTTTCCAGGATAGACCCCAGTAAAGGGGCAGGTGTTTTAAATAATACTTATTAACATTTTTCTACAACTCCCCGGCCCTTACCTTTACTTTTTGTGCTCCACCCAAAAGGGTGGGATTCCAAACATCGGTTACCACTGCCCGGGATAACCACTAAAAACTCAGGGGGACAATTAGGGCCACCCCCTAAACTCCACCCAACTCAGAACGAAGGCCATTTTTTTTTTTTATTTTTAAAATTTTTAAGTAAAATTCTCAAAAATCATTTTTCTTTTTTTTCCCAAATATTTCTTTATTTATTTATTTTCCATTAGTTTCTTTTGTTAGTTGGAAGGCGTTTCCACTGCATGGCGACCTTCCCGGAAGACTTTGAAGAAAACATGTCCTGATGGTTCAACTGGTTGTGAGTAACATTTAAGAAAAAAAGGGGGAGTTAGTTGAGGGTGTCAAGTTTTTGGTAGCTGGTGACTTACCGTTTTTTGGGTTCTGGGGTTTGGGTTTTAGAAGTTTACCTATTTGTTAAACCCGGGGAACTTTGATGATAACCCCCCCTGTTAAACCGGTGTATTTTGTTTATGAAGGCTATTGACCCCACAAGTGTATTTTTCCGGGAGAAATATTTATTTCTTTTTCTATTGGGGAAAAGTTTAAAGGGGCGGACTGTGTCCCTTTTTTGTAACAGCGTTACTGTTAATTTTAATTGTCAGTTGAAGTTGGGTGTTTAAATTTTTCTTTTTTACAAGATGGATTCTTTAGTTTTCTGGTTTGAAAGGGGAAAAAAAAAGGGATTTACGGGACAAAGCCCTTGAAGTTACATTACTGCAAAAAAAAGGGATTGAAGAGAAAAAGGAACAGGAAAGCAGCTCGAGAAGAAAAAAAAAAACGGGAAAGGGACTACTCGAGGGGGAAAAAAAAGAACGGAAAGACTAGCTCGAGAAGGAAAAAGTAGCTCGAAAAGAGAAAAAACAGGAAAGAAAGGGGGAAATAAAATCGACAGGAAAGGATAGCTAGAGAAAAAGGGTTAACCCAAAGAGAGGTCCTTAAAAATGAAGGAAATTGAAGAACAGGTAAGCAGAGGGAGTTGAACAATCAAGGGGGAATTTAAAGCCAAGAAGAAAAACTTTTAAAACAAAAATGATGAAGGGGTACTAGAATATCCCCCCAAAAACCAAATTTAGGATCCACAAATACCCCCCTTTCTCAGCAAGATGACTAGCGGCATATTTACTCGATTCGAGAGTAGTCTCTCTGTGACTGGCCATCAGATTTTTGGGTACTAGGCTTGGCTTACTATGTCAGGTTCAGAAAAAACGTCTTTCCACTCTACCCTCGAGTTATTTCTAGTTATAGCCTGCTGAAGAAAGCTTACTTCGGGTTTTTAAAAAAAAACTACTCATCTTTCGGTCGGAGTTTAGACACATTAAAATAATCCAAATCAAAATTAATGCAATTCTTAAAAAACCCTTTTTTCAGATTATTTGATTCGTGGATTGATAGTGCTGGGTTTGACCCCGATTCGAATCTTTACGAGACCTATGGTAAGATAAATTCCTTTTTCTGAAAACTTGCTTCGAATTCCATTAAAGAACGAAACGTTATACGGGCTGCAGAATGGCCAAGCTGCTGATATATGCGTGCGCTCATAATAACTACCCTAAAGGGTACAATTAAGCCTTTGGGCCCAAAGCAATCTGAGGGATCCAAAACCCTCCGTACCTAAAAATTTCAGGGCCTTCCAGAAAAGTGTTTCAACTGTAAGAGGGGGGGTCATAAAAGGGCCCGACGTCTAAAAAAAAAAGGTGAAATGTGGGAAAATGTTTCACTGAAAAAACAAAAAGCACCTTTTAGTGAAGGACGTCAATGGTATAAATGTGAAACCATTTTAGAGACACAGGTGTTCCGTTTTGTTACTCGAGTAGCTTTTCCCAACCTGATTCTTCAGTTATAATCCACTAAGTTAACTGACTTTTTGGGAAGAAGCGATTCTTTTCCAACATCAGATGTTTTGTTAGGTGCAAATGGTTCCAGGATGGGTAATGCCTATTGCCCAAACCTCGTGTTCTGTTTGGTTGGGAAACATCGGGGGCTGTTTCCATCGGGAAAAGGACTTTTGGGAAATTTTGGTTTTTCCCAAAGGAAGGGTTGGAAAAACTATATCTCTGTTTCTTCACAGATATTTTCCAGATGAGTTCATTGGATAACCAAATCAAGAGTGATGGTTACAAAACTCCGGTAAAACACCTTTAGTAAGTCAGTCACTTAAAAGGGGAAACGCAGACGCCGTGGAAAATACGTGGGGCAAATCATACAAAACTAGACCAATTTAACGCGTTACCAGAGCTCAGTCTAAGGAAAAAAACCTATCCCCCCCTTAGTTCTTCCAAAAAGGAAAAGCCAATCGAGCTGTCTATATAGATTTAGGGGCTTCAAAAAAATTGTCCTTTCCTTAGAGGAATCTGGGAAATTAGCTTTTAAATGGCAAGGGACCCAGAGAAAGAAATTTTTCTTACAATTTTGAGTTCAAACACGATTTTTGTAAAAGACTAATGTCTGCGGACAAACCCCAAAGACGTTTTGGGCGAAACCTGTTAGTCATTTCCCCAGGATTGCCGTGAAACCGTTTTAAAAATTTGCTGACTTGCCAGTCTCTGGGCCCTTTTTCCCAAAAGGAAAACCTATAAAAAATCAAGGCTATTTTCTGGCCTAGCTGTCCTCTGCATCTATAAGTACTGCAGATCAGTCACGTATGTCAACTTTCCACGAGAAGGGTAAACTGGGGAAATTCCTATGGTAAAGAGCCAATTTCTCTCCCTTTTGCAAAGGGTGCAGTAGATATAGTTGGTCCATCACACCCGTCATCAGGAGGGATAAAAATTTTAAAATTGATGACTACGCGTCCCCTTCCCGAGGGGGTACCCTTTAAAAACCATTACTCATAGAAGTCGAGAAGCCTTTTTTCTATTTTTTTTACGTGTAGGATACCTCTGAAAATTTTGTCGGATAAAGGGGCTCAATTACTTCAGAATTAAGGAAAAACGTTTATCAATTGGGGTGTTTTTAACCCCCTTTTCACTCACCTTCCATCCGGTGTAACGGAAAGTGGGGGCGAAACATGCCATCCTAAAGTCAATACTAAAAAAAAAATGTTTCTTAAACCAACGGTGGCATAGATTTTACCATGTCTCTTTTCGCAATGGCCCAGTTCCCAAATGATTCCCTTTGGTTATTCCCCTTTTTGAATTTCTTTAGGGGAGACAAGCTGTGGTCCATACTATTTTGAAGAATTTGGTCCCAAAAAATCAAAACCCGAGGGTTTAAAACAGTATTTTTTTCTTTTTGATCTAGGGAAAAGGTTTGGGAAAAAAACCGCAGATTTGGTCAGTTAAAAAAACCCAGGATGTTATGGAAAATACAAAAAAACCCATTTTGACCATAAAAGCGCCCAAACGTACGTTTTAAGGGTGATGAAGTTTTTGTTCTCCCACCTGACAAATCCAACAAATTGTAATTCAAAGGCGCGGGACCCTATAAAGTATGAAAGGGCTGCAATAAGGTAGATTTATTTGGTTCAAGGGTAGAGAAAGAAAGTATCACGTCAATATTTTGAAACGGGACCATCGAAGAGAAGTTAATCTTTTCGTAAATTCCTTTGACGAAGATCTTCTTCTTTCGGCTTGGGTACAAAATGGGTTCGTACGAATGTAAGTTTGTATTATAGAGACGAGTCTTTTACAGAAACGAAGGAGCTAGGACATCTTAAGCTATCCCTCACCAAAAAAAGTCAAATGTCAACTTAACAACGCTTGTCGAAAGGCAAAAAATCTCAAGTAAGTGCCTTAAATAAACACATTTTCGAGTATTACAGAGGTACCAGGATTACCACCCCATTTCCACAAGATTGAATTGTCGGATCATGAACCGTAAACGGAAATTACCTGTTCCCCTTTTCCCTTTCGGGAAAACTTTGAATGAGGTTGAAAAATATTTAAATTAAATATATAGAACTTCGAATCAGCTTTCTGTTCGCCCGTTGTTAGGGTTAAAAAAACCCCTAATTCTTTTTCCGACTGGCACAAAATTTTTGTTTTTGAATACTATAACTAAATGGGGTGCAAACCATGCCAGTTTTTGCATGACTTGAAAAAATTTTTATGACTGCAAATTCTTCTCGGAAAATTTGACACTCCAAGCTCCATCAAGGCCATTAACCCGATCTAAAAACCCTACACTGCTTTCCCCACTCATAGAGGTCTAATGCAATACCGAAATGCTTTTCGGCTTGGTTACCCCGTGTGCCCCGTTTTGGCTTATGAGAATATTCTTTTGATCTAAGAAAGATCAGTGTATTTTGTAAATTTTTTATCAGACAAATGTTGGGAAGACCTCTAAATACACTATCGTTGTTTTGAAAAGACTAAGAACTCTGGCTTACAGTTTAAACCCCAAAAATGTTTTTTGGCTATATAAAGGGACAAAACCCTTGGGGTTTATTATCTCTATAACAACTTTTCACACTTCCTAATAAGACAAAAACGTTTTTGAAAGTACTTCCAGTACCAAAAAATTATTAAGAAGTTTTTTTGGATTGTAAATTTTTTAGAAAATTTTTTACCAAATCTAAGTACTTAACTTTAGTTTTTACGACTATTTGAAAAGGGGGGTAAAAAACCTCTTAGTTGTTCGAGGAAGCCAACCAAAGCTTTGAAAAAATTAAAAAAATATATTTTTAAACCCCCTGTCCTAAAAATTTCCAGATATTAAAAAAATATTTTGTCTCCAAACAATCCCCCATTCTGGACTCGGGGCTGTACTACTTCAATATTTTGAGGAGACACCTTCCCCCTATCTTTCGCCGTAAGAACTTTGCCCAGAGAAGAAAGATTTTCCCTGTGGGGAAAGAATGTTATGCTTTAGTATGGGGTATAAGTAGATTAAATACTACCCATCGGTAAACCCTTTGTGCTTGAAACAGATCACAAGCCCTGATGTACTTTGGGAAAACTTTAAAGGGTCAAATAGCAGACTTTGAGATGGGCTCTGGCTATTAGCCCTATAGTTTAAAAACGTTCAATTTCTGGCTCTGAAAACCCCTTTTCAGATTGGCTGAGCGGGTTGTATTTTTGTGCTTTTCCCTCTGTTCGTTTACTTATTGACTCCGTCCATAAATTTTGGAAGGGGGGATTGTGAGGGAAAAAAATAGGTGTAAGTGGGGTTAAAGGTTTTTCGGGGAACCCGGAACCCTTTGAGTTTTTGTTGCCCCGCACCCCCCCCCCCCTGGAGGCTGGGGCAAACTAGTTCCTGGTGTCCGATTTGTTAAAGTTTCTACTCCTGGGAATATTGACCCTTTCCCGGTGGGATTTAAGTTTGTAGAGTCAATTCGCCTCCACTCTTTCCTAATCAGGTGGGTACTTCCAGGAGTATTTCGTTTTTTTTTCTAGTGTTTGCTGGTTTACCAAAGATTTTGGCATTTTTTCATTCTTTTTTTTTTTTGTGTTATATTATATGACTAGGGTAACCAGTTGTTTTTTTTCTTATTGCGCTCTGCCTGGGGTGGGCTTCCCCGGATAGACGCCAGATAAAGGGGCAAGACGTGTTTTAAACTTTTTAAAATTATTTTTACAACACGGTTCCTTATATTGTGCCCAACCAATGGGGGGGGGTTAGAATCGGGGGGTTAAAGAGGAAACCAAAAATAACATTGGGTATTAGGGCATATTTTAAAAAAAGAATGAAGGCCATTTTTTTATTTATTTTAAATTTTGAAAAACTCAAAAAATTTTTTTGGGGGTTTTCCAAAATTTTTTTTTATTTTTTTTTTCCAATAGTTTTTTTTGTTTAGTTGGGAAACCTTCCAGAATTCCCTATACATTTTAAAAAATTTACTGTATAACGTAAAAAACCGTGAAATTTCTACACATATATAAATGTCACTTTTAAATATGTAAGTCCCTTAAACTTTATATAAAGTTCCTTTAAATTAACAGGTATATCTTGAAAAAAAATTTTAAACCAAAAATTTGTTTTTTAATTTCTTTTAAAAACATTATAAAAAAATATGTGTATATACACTCGGGAAAAAATAAAAACATCATTTGGGGTTTTGTTGTTTGTCGACTTCTTGATTTTTGGAGCATTTGGATGCGGGGTTTGCCACCCCAAAGTTTTCTTGTTGGGTAAAGTCATCCAGCTCCCGTTTTTTTTTGGGGTAAAAAACTGGGTGGGGCGCCCTTTTTTTTTTGGCTGTTCCATTCTCTGTGATTGAGTCTGGAGGGACTAAATTTATACTGATTTAAATTGAAAAAACACTAGTTTTCAGCTTTTTTCGAAGGCCCTTTGGCTCGTTTTTTATTTGTACATGTTTGTGCAACATATTTGGAACCCAGTGTGGCCTTTTTTGGTTCGAAGGGCCTTATGTTGAGAAATGGGGAAAATTTCCAAGGTTTAAGGGTTTTAAAAATTTGTACTTTAAATTGAAAAACAATCATCCCTGGGACAGCCCCCCCTGCAGACGAGGTTTGGGGGGAAACTGTCAAAAATCATCTTTCAATGGGCCCGGTTTTAAAAAGTTTTTAATTTGTAAAATTATAAATTACCCCTAGGGGGTGTTATGTCCGCATATTTCATTAAATGATTGCTGACAAATTCGTTTTTGTTTTGGGCTCAAAAATTCCCCCACCTTACGGGCCCAAAATATAGGTTTATTACAAAAATCCTTGCAATCAAAGGGAACCCGCGCAATCCCCCGTTTTTCAAGAAATTCGTAACCTACCCTTTCTCTTGTAAGCATGAAAATATGGTGTTCTTCACCCCTTCGACAGAAAATCGGTGACTTGATAGAAGCTGAAGTGCCTTGGTGTCCCCGTCTTCCTTTGTTCCCAGGAAAAAACGCACATGGTACACTAGGGTTCCCAAGATTTGTCTTTATTGTTCACAATTTTCATAAAGAAAACTGATCACACTTCTCTTAAATGTTTATTTGTTTTTTTGAGATACTTTGTTTACCCCTAAAGCACAGAAACGTTCTTTTGTTGGTTATCCTGGCGTTTAGGTCCCCTCTTGGTAGAGGTTTAAAAGTTTAAACTGAAGGGCGCCACAGACCCCACCCGTTACTGACCCTTTTTCACAAAAAAAATGTGACCCAGTAATTTTGGGTTTCCCCTTTCCACTTCCTCGTGAAACCAAAAACCCGGAAAAGTTTGTTTTTTTGCTGTCTTAAGCATAGACAAAAAATGTCCACTATCTTTACTATGGTAATAAAAATGGGAGCAGGAAATTTTCCTTAATTTTTTCCCGCTAAAAAAAGAGATGTACTGTTTTCTTATTAAAATACACTCTGCAACACAGGACGCCAAAGGGGCAACGGTCGCTTTACCAGTCGCATATCATAGGGATCGTGATCCAATTTTCTAAATTAGCAGTAAAAAAGATGGGTTGCCCCCTTTTGAGAGGGGTGGGGCCCCCCAAGGCCCGAAAGGGCTGGAAAAGGGGGTGAAAAGGGGGGGGATTCCCCCCCACTGGAGAAAATTTCTCCCCCAAAATTCACTGTGCCATTTTAATGTTTGACAAAGCTTCATTGCTGCCAGAGAGTGTATTGCAGAGTCTTTGTTCCCAGGGGTGTTATGGACAGGTTCATTGTGCAGAGGAGCACAAGACAGACCTTCACTCTGCAGGGGGTTATGACAGAGCTTATTTTTGCCATGGAGCTGTATGACAGAACTTCAATGTTGAAGGGGTGTTATTGATTAAGAGCATAAAACTGCCTGCAGTGATGTACAACAGTAGCTTCAATGTGCCGAGAGTGTATGAAGTACTTCATTGTTGTCAAGATGTGTATGACAGGAGCACTTCATAGATGCCAGGTAGTAGTATATCAGAGCTTCATTGCTGCCACGGAGTGTATAGACAGAGCTTCACTGTTGAAGGGTGGTGCATGAAGGCAGAGCTTCAATATTCCCCCCAGGAGTGTTTGACAAGATTCATTGTTGCTAGGAGTATTGACATAGCTTCATTGTTGCCAGGAGAGTGTAGACAGAGCTTCATTGTTCCAGGAGACTATGAGAAGAGCTTCATTGTTTCAAGAGTGATGGCTGTGCTTCATTATTGCCAGGAAGTTGATGAAGAGCTTCATTGCACAATGGAGTGCACGAGAAGCTTCATTGAACCAGGGAGTTTGACAGAGATTTGTTGTTGCAGTGAGTGTATGACCTAGCTTCATTGTTTCCATTGGTGTATGATAGAGCTTCATTGTCGCAGAGAAGTGTGTGACAGAGCTTCATATTGTGAGGTAGTTTATGACAGATTTTCACTTCGCGAGGGAGTGTATCACAGAGCTTCATTGTGTCAGGGAGTGAATGACAGAGCTTTTTGCTGCCAGGAGTGTATAAAGACTTCATTGCTCCAGGGAGAATATGACAGAGCTTCACTGTGGCCAGGGAGTGTATGACATAGCTTTTTGTTGTCAGTGAATGTATGGCAGAGCTTCATTGTTGCCAGAGTGTATGAGAGAGCTTCAGTGTTGCAGGGAGTTTATGACAGCTTCTGGTTAGAAGCAATGTATGACCAGAGACTTACCTGTGCCAAGGACTGTTGAAAGAGCTTCACTGCTTGCAAGGGAGTGTATGACATGCTTCATTATTGCAGGTGTATAGAAGACTTCATTGCTGCCAGGAGTGTAGGACAGAGCTTCATTTGCAGCACGTTAGTGCAGATTGAGTTCATTGCTGCAGGAAGTGTAAGACATAGCTTCATTGCTCCAGGTAGTATGACAGAGTTTTTTGCTGACAGGAAGTGTATAGAAAGCTTTGTTGCAGCCAAGGGGTGTATGACAAGAGGGCTTCACTGCTGCCAACGGCTGTATGGCAGAGCTGATTGTTTTGGAGGAGTACATGACATAGCTTCATTGTTGTTATGGAGTGTATACAGACTTTCAGTGTTGCCAGGGAGTTTATGACAGGCTTCACTGTTTGCCGGGATTGTAGACAGAGTTATTATTGCCATGGAGTTATGAAGAGCTTCACTAGCTGATAGTGGAATGTGTATGACAGGCTTCATATTGCCAGTGGAGTGAAAGACAGAGCTTCATTGTCTGCCAGGGAGTGAAAGACAGAGCTTCATTGTTGCCAGAGTGATATGTGAGTATTGTGCAACGTGTAGACAAGCTTCATATGTTGCCAGGAGTATGAGAGAGTTTCATTGCTGCAAGGGAGTGTATGACAGAGCTTCATTGTTGCGCAAGGAGTGGTATGACAGAGCTTCATTGCACAGGGAGTGTATGACAGAGCTTCATTGTTGCCAAGGAGTGTATGACAGAGCTTCATTGCCTAGGAAGGTATGACAGGCTTCATTGTTGTCAGGAGTGTATGACAGAGCTTTCATTTGCCAGGAGTGTATGACAGAGCTTCACTGCTTCCGGTTACGACCGTAGAGTATGATTAGAGTTCCTGCCATGGAGTGTATGACAAGCTTCACAGCTGCCATTGGAGTGATCAGAGCTTACTGTACCAGTGAGAGTATGACAGAGCTTCACTTCTGCCAGGTAGGTATGAAGAGCTTCATGTTGCCAGGAGTGTATGACGAGCTTCAATGTTGCCGGATGAGAGTTCATGTGCAGGAGTGTATATCAGAGCTTCATTGTGCAGGATAGTGTATGAAGAGCTTCATTGCTTGCAGGAGTGTTGACAGAGCTTCATTTTCCAGTGAGAATGAGCGACAGAATAAGACTTCATTAGTTGCTCAGGGAGTGAGAAGTGTCATTGATTCAGAGCTATGACAGAGTTCAGCTGCCTAGTGAGTGTATAACAGAGCTTCATGACTGCCAAGAGTGTAAACAGAGCATCACATGTCGCCAGGGATGTGACAGGCTTCCTCCCAGATAAGTATGAGTGCTTCATACAGGGTGTAGAAGAGCTATCACTGCTCATGAGTGTATGACCAGCTTAAGCTGGCTAGCCGGTAATTGCATGGCAGAGCTTACGTCATGAGGTATGTAAGAGTTCATTGTGCAGGGTGATGACAGAGCTTCATATGTTCCAGGGTGATGACAGACTTCAGTGCCAGGGGGTATGTTTACAGAGCTTCATGCTTGCCAGGAGTGTATAGACAGAGCTTCATTGTTTCCAGGAGTGTATGACAGAGATTCATTGCTCTCAGGGAGTGTATGACAGAGTTTCATTGATTCCAGGGAGTGTATGACAGAGCTTCAGAGTTGCCAGGAAGTGTATAACAGAGCTTCATTACTGCCAAGGTGTGTGAAACAGAGCTTCATTGTCGCCTGGGAGAGTATGACAGATCTTTATTATTTCCAGGAGTGTATGATAGAGCTTCACTGTCGCCAGGGAGGGTGTGACAGAGCTTCACTGCTGCCAGAAAGTGTCTGACAGAGCTTCATTATTGTCAGGGTGTTTATGACAGAGCTTCACTGCTTGCAGGGAGTGTATTACAAAGCTTCATTGCTGGCAGAGTGTATGACAGAGCTTCATTGTTGCCAGGTAGAGACAGAGCTTCACTGCTGCCAGTGAGTGTATGACAGAGCTTCATTGTTGCCAGGGAGTGTATGACAGAGCTTCATTGTTGCCAAGGAGTGTATGACAGAGCTTCATTGTTGCCAGGAGTGTATGACAGAGCTTCATTGTTGCCTGGGAGTGTATGACTAGAGCTTCATGTTCCAGGAGAGTATAGACGAGCTTCATTGTTGCCAGGAGAGTATTAGAGTTTATTATTGCCAGGATGTCGTTGAAGGCTTCATTTGCCAGAAGTTGCACGAGAGAGCTTCATTTCGCCAGGGAGTGCTAGAAAGCTTCATTTTGCAGGTGAAGACAGCTTATTGTCGGAGTGTATGACAGAGCTTATTGTTTGCCAGGGAGTGATGACAGACTTCACTGCTGCCAGGGAATGTATGAGGGAGCTTCATTGCTGCCAGGGAGCGTAAGACAGGCTTCGTTGTTGCCTTGAGGTGTATGACAGAGCTTCATTGTAAACAGGTAGAGTATAACAGAGTTTTCACTGTTGACACAGAGAGTATGACAGAGCTCCCTGCTGCCAGGGAGTGTATGACAGAGCTTCCTGCTGTCATGGAGTGTATGACAGAGATTGATTGCTGACTAAGAGTACTGAAGGTACAGAGTTCACTCAGTTACCAGGGAGTGTATGACAGAGCTTCATTTTTGCCAGGGAGTGTATGACAGAGCTTCATTATTGCAGGGAGTGTATGACAGAGTTTATTATTGCAATGTAGTGTATGACAGAGCTTCATAGTTGAAAGGGAATGTGCGACAGAGCTTCATAGTTGCCAGGAGTGTTACATAACTTCATTTTGCCAGGAAGTGTAAGACAGAGCTTCATTGCTTCCTGGGAATGTATGACAGAGCTTTATTGTTGCCAGGGAGAGTATGACTGAACTTCATTGTTGCTAGAAGTATATGAGAGCTTCATTGTTGCCAGGGAGTGTGTGGCAGAGCTTCATTGTTGCCAAGGAGTGCATGACAGAGCTTCATTTGCCCAAGGAAGTGTATGACAGAGCTTCATTGTTGTCAGGGAGTGAACGACAGAGCTTCACTTCTGAAAATGAGAGTATGACAGAGCTTCGCTGCTCTCAGTGAGTGTATGATAGAGCTTCCCTGCGGCCAGGAGTGTATAACAGAGCTTCACTGCTACCAGGTAGAGTATGACAAAGCTTCACTGCTGCCAGTGAGTTTATGACAGAGCTTCCCTGCTGCCAGGGAGTGTACGACAGAGCTTCACTGCTGCCTGGGAGTTTATGAAGGAGCATCTATGATGCCAGAGAGTGTATGAGAGAGTTTCATTTTTGCCTGGGAGTGGATGACAGAGCTTCATTGTTGCCAAAGAGTGCATGACAGAGCTTCATTGTTGCCAAAGAGTGTATGACAGAGCTTCACTGCTGCCAGTGGGTATATAACAGAGCTTCACTGCTGCGTATTACAGAGGTTCACTCCTATGAAGAAGTTAATGAAAGAGATTCATTGTTGTCAGCGAGGCTATAAGAGTGTTTTGCCAGGGAGTATATGAAAGAGCTTCATTGTTGCCAGGGAGTTTATGACATAGCTTCAAAGTTGCAAGTGAGTGTTCGACAGAGCTTCATAGTAGCCAGGTAGTGTAAGACAGAGCTTCTTTGCTCCCAAGGAGTGTAACACAGAGCTCCATTGTTGCAAGCAAGAGTATAACAGAGTCTCATTGTTCCTATGGAGTGTATGACAGAGCTTCATAGTTGTCAGGTAGTGTATGAGAGCTTCATTGCTGCCAGGGAGTGCAAGACAGAGCTTCATTGTTGCCAGGGAGTGTATGACAGAGTTTCATTGTTGCCTTGAAGTGTATGACAGATCTTCATTGTAACCAGGGAGTGTATGACAGAATTTCACTGCTGCCATGGTGTGTATGGCAGACCTCCACTGCTACCAGGAAGTGCATGACAGAGCTTCATTGTTGCCAGGGAGTGTATGACAGAGCTTCATTTTTGCCAGGGAGTGTATGACAAAGGTTATTGTTGCCAGGGAGTGTATGACAGAGCTTCATAGTTCCCAGGGAGTGTATGAGAGAGCATCATTGCTGCCAGGGAGTGAAAGATAGAGCTTCATTGCTGTCAGGGAGCGCATGACAGCTTCATTTTTGCCAGGGAGTGTGTGAAAGAGCTTCACTGCTGCCATGGAGTGTATTTAAGAGCTTTCCTTCTGCCACAGAGTGTATGACAGAGCTTCACTGCTGCCAGGGAGTGTTTGACAGCACTTCACTGCTGGAAGGAAGTGTATGACAGAGGTTCATTGTTGTCAGGGGTGTATGGCAGAGATTCACTGCTGTCAGGGAGTGTATGACAGCACTTCACTGCTGCAAGGGAATGTATGACAGAGCTTCAATGCTGCCAGGCAGTGTATGACAGAGCTTCATTGTTGCCAGGAAGTGTATGACAGAGCTTCACTGCTGCCAGGGAGTGCATAACAGATTCACTGCTACCATTGAGAGTATGAGAGAGTTTCACTGCTGCCATGGAGTGTATGACAGAGCTTCATTGTTGCCATGGAGTTTATGACAGCTTCACTGCTGCATGGGAGTGTTTGACAGAGCTTCTCTGCTACCAGGAAGTGTATGACAGAGCTTCACTGCTGCCTGGGAGTGTATGAAAGCTTCACGGCTGCTAGAGTGTGTATGAGAGAGCTTCATTTTTGCCAGGTTGTGTATGACAGAGTTTCATTGTTGCCAGCGAGTGCATGACAGAGTTTCATTGTTTCCAGGAGTGTATGACAGAGCTTTATTGAAGCCAGGGACTGTATGACAGAGTTTATTGTTCCCAGGGAGTGTATGACAGAGCTTTTTTGTTGCCAGGGAGTGAATGAGAGAGCTTCATAGTTGCAAGGGAGTGTATGACAGAGCTTCATTGTTGAAAGGGAGTATATAGCAGAGCTTCAGTGTTGCCAGGGAATGTATGACAGAGCTTCATTGTTGCCAGGGAGTGTATAACAGAGCTTCATTTTTGCCAGGGAGTGTATGACGAAGCTTCATATTCCAAGGGAGTGTACATGGTAGCTTCATAGTTCCCATGTACTTTATGACAGAGCTTCGTTGGTGCCAGGGAGCGCATGACAGAGCTTCATTGTTGCCAGGGAGTGTATGGCAGAGCTGCATTGTTGACAGGAAGTGTATGAGAGAGCTTCATTGCAGTCAGGGAGTGTATGACACAGTTTCAGTGTTACCAGGGAGTGTATGAAAGAGGTTCATATTTGCAAGGGGGTGTATGACAGAGCTTCACTGTTGCCAGGGAGTGTATTTAAGAGCTTCTCTGCAGCCAGGACGTGTATGACAGAGCTTCTTTGTTCTCAGGGAGTGTATGGCACAGCCTCACTCCTGCCAGGGAGTTTATAACAGAGCTTCCCTGCTGCCAGGGAGTGCATGAGAGAGTTTCACTGCTGCCTGGGAGTGTGTAACAGAGCTTCACTGCTTCCAGGGAGTGTATGACAGAGCTTCATTGTTGCCAGGAGTGTATGATAGATTATTATTATTATTATAATCAAGGGGAAGCGCTAAACTCGTAAGATTATACATTATTATTATTATTATAATCAAAAAGAAGCGCTAAGCCACAAGGACTATACAGCGCTGCATGGTAGGAAGGAAGCGAGGGCATCAGGTGGCAAAAGGGAGATGGATGAGTAATAGGTTATGGATAACAGCGGGGTAGTGGATGGTGAAAGGGTAAAGGGCAGCAAGAGACTGAACTAGAAAGGGCTGAGGGGTGTGCGAAAAGTATCATCAGAGTTTGTGGAGTAAATCAGTCGTTGTCAAGAAGTCATTGAGAGAGTCAGGATTAAAGGAGGGTCCATCAGCAAGAAGGGAAGGAAAAGAGAGAGTAGTAGAACGAAGACGACGTTGGAGGTAAATTCTGCGTGCAGTCTAACAGAATGTGGCTAATCGATACTGGAACTTGACACTGCTCTCAGAGAGGAACAGGGTGCTCTCCATGAGATACCATGAGTAAGACGAGTGTGGCCAATGCGAAGGCGGGAGAGAGTGGTCTCCCAACCTCGGCACTGATGACAAGAAGATGGCCAGTAACTATACTCGGTTTAATAGAATGAAGTTTGTTACCGAGCAGAGTTGACCAACGTTGTTGCCAACGGGTGCGAAGGTGGTTAGCTATTGTAGCAAAATAGTCCAGAAATGGAACACCTCGATAGGAAATTGGTAGGTCTGTACTGTGACCACGCAGCAGTGTCTGCTGTTCATTGCCTGTACGCGACATGACCGGGGACCCAAAAAAAACAATTCACCCCAGGGTTACTGCCCCTTGCACAAAGGAAATCTGACCTAGTATTTTTTGCTTTCCAGCCACTTCCTCGAGGGAAGAAAAGCAGAATTTTTTGTTTCTTGCTGTTTTAAAAGCAAGAAAAACAAGTCCATATTTTACTATGGAAAATAAATTTGGGAGAAAAGGTTTTACCTTAATTGCCCCGCAAAAGAAAGGATTTTACTGTCTTTTTTAAAAAATCCCTCTTAAACACTGGACTGCAAGGCCAACGGTGCTTGCCCAACGTCGCATACCCCTAGGGCATCTGTGATAAATTCTCACGGGTAGCAGTAAACAAGATGCTTCCCCCTTTCCCGAGAGGGCTGGGCCCCTCAAGGTAAAAGGGCGAAAGGGGCTAAAAAGGGGCGGGAAAACCCCCCTCCTGGAAAAAAATTTTCTCCACAGATTACTGCTGCCATTGAATTTTTTGACAAAGCTTCATTGCCCCAGAGAGTGAAATTGCCCGAGCTTTCCTTGTTGCCAGGGGTGAAAAGGGCCAGAGCTTCTTGTTGCAGAGACCCAAAGACGGGACCTTCATTTTCTGCCAGGGGGTTTATCCCAAGTTTTCCTTTTTCCCCCTTGGGGTAGGGCCCCCCCCCTTTCCCAATTTTTGACAGGGAGGAAATGAAAGGCATAACTGCTCCCAAGAGTTTTACAACAGGGGCTTAAATGTCCCAAAAGAGTGTATGACCGAGCTTCTTTGCTGTCAAGAATGAAGTAACAGAGTTTTCCTAAAATCCCCGGTTGTGTATATCAGAGCTTCCCATTGCCCCCAAGGAGTTTTATGACAGAGCTTCATTTTTCAAGGGAGTGATGAAGATTTTCAAAAATTCCCCGGGGGAAGCCCAAAGTTTAAATTGTTGTCAGGGAGTAATGACAAGCTTCATTGGGGGCCAGGGAGTGAAACGACAGGCTTAAAATTGTTTCCGGAGACTATGAGGGCTTCATTTTTTTCCAAAGAGGGGTTTTGGCTGATTTAAATTATTGCCGGGAAATTTTGATGAGAGAGCTTCTTTGCAACAATGGAGTGCACCAGAAAAGCTTATTGAAACCCCAAGGGGAAAAGTGTTTGACAGGATTTGTTTTTGCAAGGGAGTGTTGCCCTGCTTCATTGTTTCCTTTGGGGTTGATAAATAAAAGTTCTTTTTGGTCGCCAGAGAGTGTGTGACAGGGGCTTCACTATTGTGGGGGGTTTTATGCCCAGATTTTCATTTCCCCGAGGGTGAAATCACAGAGTTTCATTGCTGTCGGGTGTGCAGGGACAAGCTTTTTTGCGCCGGGGAGTGAAAAACAGGTTTTCACGGGCTCCGGGGAGAAAATGACAGAGCTCCATGTGGCGGGGGTGTATGACATTTTTTTTTTTTTTGTTGTCATTGAATTTTGGGGCCGCGGCTTCTTTTGTTGCCAGGGGGTGAAATGAGGAGCTTCAGTGTTGGGGGGGTTTTATGCCCAGCTTCCCGGGTTTTAGAGCAAGTGTATGACAGGTTCCTTCCCAAAAGGAAACTGTATAAAAGAGCTTCACTGTGCCGGGGAGTGTATGAAAATGCTTCATTTTGCCAGGGGGCGTAAAAAAGCCCTTCTTTTGCTGCCAGGGAGTGTGGGGCCCGAGCTTCATTGCAGCCCCTAGGGGCCATAAATTAAAGCTTCTTTCTGCGGGGAAGGGGTAAGCCCATAGCCATTGCCCCCCAGGTATTTAAGACAGGGGTTTCTTTGCTGACAGGAAGTGTATGAAAAAAGCTTTTTTTGCAGCCAAGGGGTATGACAGGGGCTTAATTTTCTACGGGGGATGTTTTTTGACAAGGTTTCCCACTGCGGGCCAAGGGACTGTATGGCGAGCTTAAATTTCTTATGGAGAGAAAAAGACATGGGCTTCATTGTTGTTAGGGAGTGATAACAAAATTTCATTGTTCCCCGGGGATTTTTTTAAAGAGTTTAAACTTTTTCCCCGGGTTGTACGACAGAGTTTTTTTATTCCCCATGGAGTGTATGACAGGCTTCATTTTTTGTAGGGAATGGGGCGGCCCAAAAGCTTCATAGTTCCCAGGAGTGTAAAACAGAGTTTCCCATTTCGCCATGGAGTGAAAGCCCAAAAGGCCCCTTCTTTGTTTTCCCAGGGAGAGTAAAACTGAATTTCCCAATGTTGCCAGGATTATATGGAGTTTCTTGTTGCAAGGGAGTGTTTTGACAGAGCTTCATTGTTGCGGGAAGTGGGGGAGAGAGTTTAAAATTGCATCAGGGGATGTATGCCGGGCTACATTTTTCCCAAAGGGAGGTAACAGAGCTTCTTTGGCCACGGGGAATTTATACAGGTTTCCCTTGTTTCAGGGGAGAGAACGACAGACCCTTCCCACTTCTCCCAAATGAGAGCAGCCGAGTTTTCCTGCTCTCAGTGAGTTTAGGGATGGGCCCCTTTCCCTGGGGCCAGGGGGTGAAAACAAAGCTTCCAGCTCCCGGGGGAGTGAATCAGAGCTTTAATGTACCGGGTCGGGGATGCCAGAGCTTCATGTTACCAGGTAGAGTATGAGAGGGCTTCACGCTCCCAAATTGATGTATAAACGCAGTTTAAACGCTCCCGGTAATCCCGGGAAAGGTTGATAACTTCAATGAGGTTTTTTGATGGAGTTCATTTTTGCCCGCGAGTGAGGGACAAGCTTCTAGTTGCCAGGAACTGAGCGACAGGGTTTTCATGGGAATGCCAGGTAGTTTTAATCAAAACTTCAATGTTTTCCCAGGTAGTTATAACAGGCTCATTCTTGCAAGGAAGTGTTAAGAGAGCCCCGGTTGTTTCCAGTGAGGTATGCCCGAGTTTCTTTGCTCTCAGGGGTGTATGCCAGAGTTTCGATTTGCCGGAAGGTATAACAGAGTTTAAATTACGGCAAGGTGTTGAAAACAGAGCTTCATTGTCGCCTGGGAGAGTATGACAGTTTTAAATTTAATTCCCAGGGTGTATGAAAAGAGTTTTCCACTGTCGCCGGGGGAGGTGGGGACAGAGCTTAAACGCTGCCAAAAAGTGTCTGACAGGTTAAATTTTTGGGAGGGTTTTTTATAAACAAGCTTCATGTTTGGGCGGGGGAGGTATTAAAGCTTCATTGCTGGCAGAGTGTATGAAAAAAGAGCTTCTTGTTGCCGGTAGAGCCCGAGTTTTCACTCCCTGCCAGTGGGGTGTATGACAACTTCATTGTTACCAAGGAGGGTATGATGGGGCTTCAGAGTTCCCCAGGAAGGAAATGACAAAAGTTCCCAAATGTTCCCCGGGTGAAAGATTTGAGCTTCGGGTTTGCAGGAAGTGTATGCCCAAAAGTTCATTTTCCCCTTGGAAGAGTAGGGACTGAGTTTCATTGTTTCCAGGAGAGTATTAGAGAGCTTCATTGTTCAAGGGAGGTAGGGTTTGAGTTTTATTATTGCCGGGAATTGATGAGAGGCTTCATTGTCCCCCTGTGTGCACGAGAGAGCTTCATTTCAGCCAGGGAGTGAAAGGGATGGTTTTGTTTTTCCCCCCGGGAGTGAAGACCTAGTTTTCACTGCTCCCAAAAAAGAAAAAAGGGAAAGCTTCAAGCGCCAGGGAGCGAAAGACAGAGTTTCTTTTGGTTGCCTTGAGGTTTTGGGACAGAGTTTCATTGTAAAAGGAAAGGAGATAACAGAGTTTCATTTTTGGGACACAGAGAGTATGACAGGCCCCCTGCGGGCCAAGGGAGGTTGACAGGCTTCATGCTGTCATGGATTGTATAAACAGGGTTTTGTTTGGCTGACAAAGGTTTACATGACAGGGGTTAAATTGTTGCCAGGGAGTGTATGCCAGAGTTTTCATTGTTCCCGGGAGTTTTTGGGCCCGAGTTTCTTTTTTTGCCGGGAGTGTATGAAGAGCTTCATTATTCCCGGGGAGTGTATGACAGATTTTTTAATTGCAATGTAGTGAAATGACAGGTTCATTTTTAAAGGGAATGGGGCGACAGCTTCAAAAATTTTCCCCAGGGAGTGTCTAAATAACTTCATTTCCCCCAGGAATTTTGTAAAAGAGTTTAAATTCTTCCTGGGAATGTAAAAACAGAGCTTATTGTTCCCAGGGAGGAAATGAACTTAAATTGTTGCTAAAGAATATAGGCTTCCTTTTTTCCCCAGGGGTGTGGGGGGCAGAGTTTCCATTGTTGCCAAGGGGGTTGCATAAACAGAGTTCATTTCCCGGGGAAGTTTTATGACAGAGCTTTTTTTTTTTGTTTCAGGGATGAACGAAAAGAGTTTTCACTTTTTGCAAATGAGAGTATGACAAAAGCTTCGCTGCCCCTCAGTGAGTGAATAAAGGGTTTCCCCTGGGGCCCAGGAGTGATAACAGAGCTTCACTGCTCCCGGTGGAGTATGAAAAAAGCTTAAAGCTGCCTGGTTTTTGCCAGAGTTTTCCCTGCTCCCAGGGAGTGTACGACAGAGTTCACTGCCCCCCTGGGAGTTTATAAAGGGAGCATCTTTTGATGCCAGAGAGGTAGAGAAAAGTTTCTTTTTGCCTGGGAGGGGGTGACAGGCTTATTTTTGGGCCAAAGAGTGAATGACAGACCCTTCATTGTTCCAAAAGTGTGGGGGAAAGACTTCATCCCTCCCCGGGGGTTTTTTTTAAAACCCAAAAGGCCTTCCACTGCGGGCGTATTCCCGAGGTTAATTCCCCTATGAAGAAGTTAATGAAAGGATTTAAAATTTTTGTCAGCGAGTGTATAAGAGAGCTTATTTGTTGCCAGGGAGTTTATGACATACTTCAAATTTTCCCAAGGGGATTTCGCCCGAGCTTCATAGTACCCATAGGGGAAAAGACAGAGTTCTTTGCCCCCCAAGGAGTGTAACAAGGGGCCCATTTTTTGCAAGCAAGAAAAAACCAAAGCCCCTTTGTTCCTATGGAGGGGAAATGACGGGAGCTTAAATATTGTCAGGTGTGTATGGGAGCTTCATTGCTGCCAGGGAGTGCAAGACAGAGCTTCATTTTTGGGCCTTAAATTTAAATGACAGATCTTCTTTGAAACCCAGGGGTGTTAGCCAAAAATTTAAACTGCCCCCCTGGGGGGTGTTTTGGCAGACCCCCTGCTACCAAAAGTGCATGACGGGGAGCTTCATTTTGCCAAGGGGTGTTAGGGCGGGGCTTTTTTTTGCCAGGGGGGGGTAAGCCAAAGGTTAATGTTGCCAGGGGGGGTGTAGGGCCCAAGCTTCTTTAGTTCCCGGGGGAGTGTTTGAGGGGAGCATAAAATTGCTCCCGGGAGTAAAAAGATAGGGGCTTAAAGCTGCGGGGAGTGATGAAGAAGCTTCTTTTTGCCGGGGAGTGTGTAAAAAGAGCTTCCCCCGGGCTGCCCTTGGGGGTGTTTTTTTAAGAGCTTTCTTCTCCCAAACAGGTGAATAAACAGAGTTTTCCTGCTCCGGGGAGTTTTTTGACAGCCCCTTCACTCGGAAGGAAGTGAAATGACAGAGGTTCATTGTTGTAGGGGTGGTAGGGCCAGAGATTCACTGCTGTCGGGGAAAGTGTATGACAGCATTTCCCTGCTGCAAGGGAATTTTAAGACAGAGCTTCTGCGCCAGGCGTGTATCCAGAGCTCCTTTTTTCCCAGGAAGTGTATGCCCAGAGCTTCACGGGCTGCCGGGGAGTGCAAAAACAGATTAACCCCCCCCAAATTGGGGTTTTGAGGAGTTTCTTTCCCCCTGGAGTGTATAAACAGAGTTTCCCTTTTCCTTTGGGAGTTTATGACGCTTCACTGCTGCTTTGGGGTTTTTGGGACAGAGCTTCCCCTGTACCGGGGAAGTGAGGGACAAGTTTCCCCCTGTCCCCGGGGAAAGGTGTATAAAACCCCTTCAGGGCCCTGCTAGAGTGTGAATGAGAGAGCTTTTTTTTTTTGCCGGTTGTTTTCCCCCCAAAGTTTCATTGTTCCCGCGAGTCCCATGACAGAGTTTCATTTTTTTTCCAGAGAGTGAGGGAACCAAGTTTTAAATTAAAGCCAGGGACGTATAACAGGGGTTTATTTTTCCCCAAGGGAGTGTATGAAGGTTTTTTTGTTGCCGGGTTAAAGGGGAATGAAAGAGCTTCAAAATTTTTGCAAGGGAGGTATGCAGAGTTTCTTTTGTTAAAAAGGGAGAATTTTAGCAAGTTTTCAGTTTTGCCCGGGGGAAAGAATGACAGAGCTTCATTGTTGCCAGGGATTGATAAAAAAGAGCTTCATTTTTTGGAAAGGGGGTGTATGCCCGAAGCTTCATTTCCAAGGGATTGACATTTTAAGCTTCATAGTTCCCATGTACTTTTGCCCGAGCTTCTTGGTGCCCGGGAGCGCATGACGGGCGTTTCCCATTGTTCCCCGGGGAGGTATGGGCAGAGTTTGCATTTTTCCCCCGGAAGTGAATGAGAAGCTTCTTTGCGGGCCCCAGGGAGTGTATAACCCGTTTCCCGTGTTCCCAAAGGGAAGTGAAAGAAAGCGGTTTCGATTTGCAAGGGGGAGAAATTGACGGGCTTCATTTTGTTGCCAGGGAGTGTTTTTTAAGAGCTTCTCTGCAGCCAAAAAGTGAATGAAAGAGCTTTTTTGTTCTCAGGGATTGTATGGCACACCCTTCACCCCTCCCAAAGGGATTTTTAAAAACAAAGTTTCCCCCTCGGGCCAGGGAGTGAGCGGGGAATTTTTCCCACTCCCTGCGGGGAGTGTGAAAAGGCTTAAACTGTTTTCCGGGGGAATGACAGACCCTTCTTTTTTTCCCAGGGTGTTGAAGATTTTTAAATTTTTATAATAAGGGGAAGCGCAAAACTCGTAAATTAAACTTTATTATTATTATTAAAATAAAAAAGGAAAAGGCGCTAACCCAAAAAAGGAAATATACGCGCTGCAGGGTAAAAGGGAAAAGCGAGGGAATCAGGGGGAAAAAAAGGGAGATGGAGGGAAATGGGTTTTAAGGAAATAAGGGGGTAGGGGATGGGAAAGGGGTTTTTAAAAGGGAGAAGAGACTAAAACTAGAAAGGGGTGAGGGGGTGTGAAAAGTATCACAGATTTTGAAAAATAACGTCTTTGTAAAAGGGAAGGGTCAATGAGAGAGCCCAGGATTAAAGGGGGTCCATCCCCCAAAAGGGGAAAGGGTTTAAAGAAAAGAGTAGTGAACAAAGACGAGGTTGGGGGAAAATTCGGGCGTCCCGTCTAACAAAAATGTGGCTAATCATACTGGAATTGACACGCTAAACAGAGAGGAAAGGGCCCCCTCCAGGGAGATCCCCTTTAAAAAAGACAAAGTGGGGCCCAAATTGCGAAGGGGGGAGAAAAGTGGTTCCCCCCCTGGGCACTGAGACAAAAATGGCCGAAAACCAAACTCGTTTTAATAGAATAAGTTTGTTACCGGGGCAGATTTTACCAACGTTTTTTTCCCCAACGGGTGGGGAGGGGGGGTACCCTTTGTGCAAAAAGTAAAAAAAGGGCCCTAAAGGAAAAATTGGTGGGGTCATGTACTGCGGGCCCACGCAGCAGTGTCTCCCTTTTTCTTTTCCCCCTTAAACTCGAATGCCCAGGGGCCCCCCCCCAAAAAAAAAAATTTTAAATTTTTTTGGAAAGGATCCCGGGGTAGCCAAAGATGGATACGGAGAAAGGGGATGAGATGTAAAAAATTTTTGTTTTAACCCTTGTAGGGCCCCAAAGGGGAAATTCTGAGCCTACTAAAAATGATGACACAGGCATAGTTGCGAACATTAAGTGCGCAAAATGGATACTTTTCGGGCGTAAAAATTGGAAAAGATGTAAATGCCCCCCACGACCTTTTGGGAAAAACCTGTTCCCCGAATCCGAACCCCGGGTGAAGACTTAGACCCATCTTGTACACAGCTGGCATGAGAAGGGAAAGTGAAGTGTTTCGAAAAAGGAGGGGGAAGCCCCCGTGGCAGTTGAGTTTTCGAGAAAGGGAGTGAAAAAAAGAACAGCCCCGAACAGCGGGGAACTTCCCAGGGGGTGGGAAAAGGAAAAGTTTAAATGAACATTTAAAGGTGGTAACTGAAGGGAAGACAAGGTAAATTGTGGGTTTGAAAAAAAAGGGGGACGGAGAAAAAACATGGGCGGCGAATGAATAAAAGAATGTCAAATTTTCGGTGACCATTCTAAAAAGGGGGAAGGATTGGTGATGTGAGAGCGTACATATAGCAAAAGGAAATTTGGGCATCCGGCGTCCCCCCAAGGTGGAACTTCCTTTTCTGTATAGAGGCTCCAAAAGGGGGAAGACAAAAAGCACCAACCCCACAAAGTAACCCTTGGTGAAGGATAGATTTAAAGGGGCTAGAGTTAGCAGGAGAGGCCCGGGAAAAAAATTCGGGTCACCTTTAATCGAGTTTGGGAAAAACGGGGCTGAATTGGCCCAAACCCCCGGTTTCAACATCAGCCCCCCAGGAAAGTGAAAAGGGTTTTTAAAAAGGTTTCGGGCCGGCTGTGACAAGTTCCCTTCTGAGGGGTTTAATTTTTGGGGGGTTTCCGGGAAAAACCCTAGGGGTCAAAGAAAAGGGCCCTAGAAAAATTTGACTGTTTTCACTTTTCGGGGATAGGGGAGCCAAAAAGAACAAAGGATGAGGGAGAAAAACAAAAGCGTTGGAAAGAAATTTTGGTGAGTTTTGGAAATTTTAAAAATTTTAAAACCCATGCGGGGTTGGCCCCAAGTGGAAACAGGGTTTAAAAACCGGGCAGGGCGGGGAGGGAAAGGGTAAATAAGATGACAGTAGCCCCCGAAACAAGAATAGCAAAACGTCATCAACATAGGGGGATGACCAAAAAATTGGGTGGAAAAAAAAACAGAGGAAAAATTTCATTTATGAAAGAAGAAAAAAGTGTTGTGCTTAGAACCCCCCCCTGAGGGAAAACCTTCAGTTTGGGGGACGAAGTCGGGGGAAGAACATTTTTAAAACCTTGCCACAAAAAAGTCTGTCATTTAAAAAAGGGTTCTTAAGGAAGGATGTAGTTTACCCTCGGGGTTTAAGGAAAGGGCCCTGGGCCAAAATTTATACCTCCAAGGGTGTATATCCTTCCAAGGTCAAAAAAAATTGGCAAAACTGAGTGTTAAACGAAAAGGCATTACAAACCTCGTTCCAAGGAAATTAAGGGTCTAGGGGTAAACCCACCCTTACGAAAGCCATATTGACTAGCGGGAGACTTTTGTGTGTCTCAAAAACCACTTTTAAAACCGCGTTTTACGAGTTTTCCATCACTTTGCAAACTGACTAAAAAGGGGCGAAGGGACGTGTGGGGGGCCCTCATGCCCTGTTAGTCCCCGGTTAGGGAAAAGGGGAGAAAAAAGGCAGTTTTCCCACAGGGGGGACGACCCTTGTGCCAAAATAAAAATTGAAGAGGGTAAGGGACTAAAAGGGGCTGCCCGATGTAAATGTTGAAACCCCCTAGGGAGTTTTAAAAGTCGTCGGGCCAGCTCCCGGAATGACGGCAAGCTGAGAGCGCTTGCCCCCAGTTCGAAGTTAAAAGGACCTTAAATACTTTTCCTTCTCTGAGAAAAAAAACAAAAGCCAAGTCTAACTCTCGGGGGCAAATTTTGGGAAAAAACGGGGGAAAGAGAGGGACCCCTTGGGAAAAAATGGACCAGATTTTGCCAAGTTCAAGGGAAAAAGGGTCGAGGGGGGTTTGCAAACTAAACCACCAGCGCCCGTTAAAAACGGGAAAGCCGGGCCCGGAGAGTTTTTACCACTAAAATTTCCCCATTTTTTTCCAATTAAACTCAAAAGAAGCAAAAGGTGATGGGGAAACCTAGTCTCCCCAAAAAAGGGGTTTTAGTTCACGGTTTGACAGGGCCCGGCAAAATCGAAACACTTCGGCTTAAAATAAAGGGCCCTTCAGGGGTTTTCAATTGCCCCTTTTTACCTGCCCCATGCAGCACGTTTCAAAGGGTACGGGCCGGCACAAGAAAGGAGACCACCAAGGAACGCACTTTGAGAATCCCTGCCTGATTTTTGGGGGTTTTAATGGGAATGAAAAAGCTGGGGTTTTAAAACGACGCCCGAGAAAGATGTTTGGAGCTAAACAATGGGGGAAAGAAGAAGGAACCTCACTAAAAGCAGTGGGGTTGGGGTTTAAATCCCCAGGAAAAATTTGCCGAAAGGGGGCTACGGAAAGGTGGTGCCTTAAGGAAAAGGAAAATTAAGAATGATCGGAAAAAATCCCCGGTCTTGTAAGCCCGGAAGAACAGGCCCAGGTGAAGTCTAGTGCACTGGGGAAGGCGGGACTGAAAGTATGCAAGAAGAGAATGGGGTACGGGGATAAAAATGGGGGGAGCCCCGATTTAAAAAAAAGGGGGGGGGTTGACAGGGGAGAAAAGCCCCCAAACCGGGTTTCCCAGTGAGTCACAATGAGCCCCCCCCCCTAGAGGAAATGGTGGGATTAAAATCCCCAAAAGAAACAGAAGGGGTTTTGTGGTAAGGATGAAAAAAAAAAGGCAAAGTCGGGTTTAAAAAAAATGCCCGGAAAAGGAAAAGAAAAAGGGGAACATATTGAAAACCCCACTTATTTCAAGGGGATACGGGTTTGCAGGGGTTAATACACGGGGTATGGAAAAAAATAGTTGACATTTACGGAAATATCATTGCGTAGAAGAAGGCACTTTAAATTAAACCCCGGTCCTTTTCCTGAGAAAAAAGGAAATTGCGAAAAATAACAAGAAAAATTAAAAACCTGGAAAGACCCCCCCCCCCCCCGGGGCCCCCCCCCCCCCCCCCCCCCCCCCCCCCCCCCCCCCCCCCCCCCTTAAACCCAAAACCCGATTACCCTGGGGCCCGCGGATATTCCACTTTTAAAAAGGCCATGTTTTGGAAAAATGAAAAAAAATCCCGGGAAAATCGGGTGGGAAAAAGGCCCCCCTAAGACTAGGGGGGGTTAAAAAAATTCAACGTTGGGGCATTGGAAGATTTTTAAGGGGCAAAGGGAAACCCGGAGCGTTGGGAAGAAGGGGGTTTGTAAGATGGAGGAGAGGGAAGAAAAGGGAAAACGGAAGTGAATAAAGGGGCCAAATTAAAGGTTTAGTCTCGGCAATTATTCAAAAAAGGTTTCAAGGGTTTCTGAATTCAAAGATGTAGGGCCCCAAAATTTTGGGGAAAACGGGAAGGAGGAGGGGAGTAATGATTGGGCCTTTAATGGACTGTCCCAAAAAAGAGGGGGAGGGAAGAGTGTAAGAAAACTGGAGAAAAGGTGTTGGGGGGGACAAAAGAGGCAAAAACCCGGGGAGGTGGCAAAAGGGGGGGGAAAAACCCTTGGGAGGGGACGGGGGTGGGAAGTCGTAGGAAAAAAAAAAAAGGGGGTCCCCACCAAAAGTCTAGCCGGAAAAAGGGGAAGAATAGGTAAAAGAGCCGGAAAGGTAAACTTGTGGGGGGGAAGGGGGAAAGGGAAAAGGGCAAAGAAGCTTGAGCAATTTTGGATTTTTTGGCTTCTGAAAATTTAAAAGGGGGAAATTGGTATTAGGTGTGGGTCCGGGGGCCCTTGTCGAACTGGGGCTTGTGGGGAAAGGGATCAAAGATGTAAAAAACAGCCCTGAGTTGAAAAGTCGGGGTCAGACCCCCAAAACAAAATGATTAAAATGCCAGATTGGGTAGGGAAAGGGGTAAAAAACAGAGGGGGGCCGCAGAAGAGGGCCCCCCAGAAGGGGGGGATTTTTTGGAAAAACAGGGGGAATAAAAAACGGGGTAGTTTTTCCCTTGGAGGGGGGGAGAGGGTTAACCCCAAATACCCATAAGGGGACCTTCTGCCTTTTTTGAGGCAACGGATTTCACGTTCATTTAAAAGTGGGGACCGGGCAACGGGGGGTACAAAGGGTGACTTCATTACAATTAAGGCAAGAGGGGAGGTTGACGGGAAAAGATGTTTTAGAATAGTCGCGCCCCCCACAGGGGGGCCATTGGGCCCTAGATCTCCCAATATTTGGGGGCGGGGTGCCCAAAAGGGCCACAATTTCTACATTGTTGCGGTGTAGGTTCCCCTTTCGAATTGAATCGATGTCCCGCGACAAAAAAAGGGGAAAGGGAGTTCTGGGGCTGTAAAAAATTTAAAACAGCCACTTTGCAAGGGAAAACGTCCCCTCCCCCGGGGGAAAAGGGACCAAGTGCCCTATTTTGGGGAAATTGGGAGATCCTGGAGTTCCAGCTGTTCAAAAATGTCATTGCCACATGACTGGAAATTCTGTTGGACTATGGTATGGGGCAGAATGACAGTACCACTACAAGAATTGAGAGAAAGATGTTTTTCAATAGTGATAGGAGTAGTATCGATATTCGAAAGGAGAGAAAGATCATGAGCTTGGGTAGCATTCTGGACAGTGACGATGCACATACCGCTCTTGAGAGCATGAAATGAAATATCTCTACCAACATGATGCAGGAGCGCTTTGCCAATACTATGGTCAGAAAGGTAGGCAGAAGAAGTCGGTCTTAAAGTAAAGAATTTAGTCCATTGTGTGGTCCGAAACTGAGCGTGGAGAGGGAGTGCTTGACCTGTTGGTCTTTTCCAAGTAGAATGGGAAGGTAACGAAGGAGCATCATCAGGAGATTGATGTTGGCGTTTAGGAGTAGGACCGGAGTTGGTCCGGTGTGAAATGGGCGGGCGATTCGAAAATTGCCGTACCGTAGAGGGAGAAGCCGGAAGCATAGTCAAAGGAGAGCGGAGTTCAGACAAATCGAAGGAGTCAGTCGAAGCCCCGGTACCTGAAGCGGGTGAGGAAACAGCACCAGCAAGAGGTACAGGGGTATCAGGAGTGTCCAAAGAGTGGTCTAAACACAAGGCAGGGTCAGAATGGGGTGCGGTATCAAGAAGGGGCCCAGGGGTAGTGGGTTCATGGACTAGGGCTGCCATGGTTAGGTTACTCCTTTGCTTTTTGTTTTTAAGAAAAAAGAAAGAAAGAAAAGAAAATAAAAATAAAAAAAGAATAAAAAAAGGGGGGGAGCGGGGAGGAATAGTTCCCAGGAGGAATGAAAGGGCCGGAAATCTCCCTCCGTGCCCAAGAGGACCTCAGCACCGCTAGTAGCGCAGATGCAGCATGGAACCCGTGCCATACCCTACCCTTCATGCCAGTAAACCAGCAATCCGGGATAGCAACCTCACATCTGCCGAGCTACCTCGGTGGACAAAAGAGAGGGCGGCCGGATATCCGCCACAAAGCATACCTCCTTTGTCCACCACCCCCGGAATCCGAAAGGTGGCTTCCAGAGATACACCCGTCGCCCGAAAGACACCCAAAGCTACTCCGGGATACCGGAGAGGGATCGGGACATCCCCAGGCAATCCAGATTCCATGGCAAACTACGCCACTGCCAAGAACCTCAACGGAATGGGATGGACCCCGGTGTCCTTTCCCCTACCTAGGAACTAGCGCGCCTGTGGGAGAAATCCCAAAGGCCAAAAAGAGGAAGGGCAAAAGGGAGGGGTGGGGAGGAGGAGGAGGAATGGAAAAAGGGGAGGATGGGGAGGATGGGATAGGGGAGGGGAGAATGGGGGGTAATTAGGTTCGGTCTGAGGAAGAAGACCGACAGGGCTAATTCCTCAGACCAAGAGCCTCTTCACCACGCCAAGGAGCCCCCCTTGAAGAGGTATGATTATACAGCACCTTGGGGATGTGGAAGGCATTCAGGCTTAATTCGGGGAACTGGAGCACAGATCCAATTCCCTAAATCAAGAGCCCCTCACCAACATCAAGTGTATGACAGAGCTTCATTTTAACCAAGGAGTGTATGACAGAGCTTCTTTGTTGCCAGGGAGTGTATGACAGAGATTCATTGCTGAAAGGGAGTATATTGCAGGGCTTCAGTGTTGCCAGGGAGTGTATGACAGAGGTCTATTGTTGCCAGGGAGTTTATGGTAGAACTTCATTGTTGCCTTGAAGTGTATGACAGAGCTTCATTGTAAACAAGGAGTGTATGACACAACTTCACTCTTCCCAGAAAGTATATGAGAGAGCTTAATTGCTGCCGAAGAGTGTATGACAGAGCTTCATTCTTGCCATGGAGTGTATGACAGAGCTTCACTGCTGCCAGGGAATGTATGACAGGGCTTCACTGCTGCCAGGAAGTGTATGAAAGAGCTTAATTGTTTTCAAGAAGTGTATAACAGGGCTTCACTGCTTGCAGGTAGTGTATGACAGAGGTTCATTGTTGGCATTAAGTGTATGACAGACCTTCATTGTATGGCAGAACTTCATTGTTGCCTTGAAGTGTATGACAGAGCTTCACTCTTGCCAGAAAGTATATGAGAGGCTTAATTGCTGCCGAGGAGTGTATGACAGAGCTTCATTCAAAGTTTATTCTCTATAAGGATTACAATGCTGAGTTTACAGAAAT
The DNA here is from genome assembly GCF_026875155.1 of Cherax quadricarinatus. Classification (NCBI taxonomy): domain Eukaryota; kingdom Metazoa; phylum Arthropoda; class Malacostraca; order Decapoda; family Parastacidae; genus Cherax; species Cherax quadricarinatus. The sequence goes on along the minus strand of NC_069452.1, from coordinate 34,727,487 downwards.
TTGGTTATTGTGTGGTTTACATGTAGTAAAATAGTGATTACAGAGTGTACCACTAGAACGCTTAGCATGGCTAGGCATTTCGGGCAGACTTAGTTTTATTCTTAATTGTAAAATATTACAAATTATGAGGTAAGTTGGTATTATGGCTAAGTGACTAAATACTAGTTTGTGAGTTTAGCAATGTAAATGCTTTTGTTTTGGCACAGTACATAGTTTCAGTATTGGAGTATCACAGGATTCATTATTTTAAGATTGAGATTAATATTTCTGTTTATGGTCAAATGAGTCAGTGAGTGTAAGTGTGAACCACCAGGTGGTATCTCGTGTAGTTAGTTGACAGGGTGTATCAGGGAGATAAGATGTTTTCTAATGGTAGTTTTGAAGGTGATGAATGTGGATCTGCAGTTCTAGAGTTCTCAGGTAGGGTATTCCAGATTTTAGGGCCTTTGACATACATTGAATTTTGTAAAGGTTTAGTCGGACACGGGAATGTCGTAGAGATGTTTGTGTCTGGTGTTATGCCTGTGGGTTCTGTCCAACTATCAAGAAGCGTTTTTAGTTAAGGTTGATATAGAGTTTAAGGCCCTGTAGATGTAGATTGCACAATATAAGTGTGGATGTACTGAACAGGGAATAAGTTTAGGTCTATGAAGAGTTGGGGTGGGTGTTGCCAGGGATGGGATTTAGTGATTATTCTTACTGCAGCTTTTTGTTGGGTTATTATTGGCTTTAGGTGTGTTGCTGCAGTTGATCCCCAAGCACAAATAGCATAGGTGAGGTATGGTAAATAAGTGAGTGGTATAGTGTGAGAAGGGTATTTTGCGGCACGTAGTATCGTATCTTGGAGAGGATCCCAACCGTTTCGGATACTTTTTTGGTTATATGCTGGATATGGGTGCTGAAATTCAGGTTGTTGTCAAGGTATAAGCCTAGGAATTTGCCCCCATTATTTCTGGTAATTAGAGTGTTGTCAATCTTAATGTTAATTTGTGCATCTCCTGCTCTGCTACCAAACATAATATAGTAGGTTTTGTCAGTGTTAAGCGTAAGTTTATTGGCTGTCATCCAAGTCGATATTTTGATCAGCTCCTCATTCACATTGGCAATGAGTGTTTGACAGACCTTCATTGTTGCCAGAGAGTGTACGACAGAGCTTCATTGCCGCCAGGGAGCATATGACAGAGCTTCATTGCTGAAATTATGCATATGGCAACGATTCACTGGCGCAAGGGAGTGTATGACAGAGTCATTGCTGCCAGGGAGCATATGTCAGAGCTTCATTGCTGCAATTATTATATGGCAACGATTCATTGGCGCAAGGGAGTGTATGACAGAGTCATTGCTGCCAGGGAGCGTATATGTCAGAGCTTCATTGCTGCAAAATGAGCTTATGATAGAGCTTCACTGCTGTCAGAGTGCTTGGGTTGAGCTTCGCTTGCTGTGAGGGAGTTGTGTGACAGAGATTCACTGCCGCCAGGGATTGTATAACAGGGCTTCATTGCTGCCAGAGAGCGCATTGTTAGCTTCACTGATGCCAGGGAGTGTATGTCTGAGCTTCACTGCTGCCAGGGAGCATATGAAGAGGTTCACTGCTGCCAGGGAGCGTATGACAGAGCTTCATTACTGCCAGGGAGTGTAGACAGAGCTTCATTTGTGCCAGAGAGCATATGTCTGAGCTTCACTGCTGCCAAGGGAGCATATGACAGAGGTTCACTGCTGCCAGGGAGCATATGACAGACTTCATTACTGCCAGGAAGTGTAGACAGAGCTTAATTGCTGCCAGAGAGCATATGTCTGAGTTTCACTGCTGGCACTGTGCATATTATAGATAGTGTTAATGTAATAACACTGGAACTAGAATCCTGCAGTAAATGGTTATTAGACAACAAACTCTAGTTACACCTACTGAAAATAGAAGCCATACTCTTTGGCACGAAACATAAACTGAGAAGGGTAAATATTTTAATGTCCTGTGTAATGGGGAAGCCATCACTTCAGTTTCATCAGTGAAATATCTGGGGAATCCACCTTTGAACATGCATGTCCTGGGAGAATTGTTAGGGAACAGTGTAATAAGAAGCGAACACCAGACTGAAAGTTTCCTATACAGGACAAGCGCAGGTTCTACCTACTGAGGCCTAGCTAGACCCTATGTCTAGGACTTATGCAATGCCACTGGACTACACTTACTCTCATGGTACTCTGCCTATGCCAATAAAATAAATCTGGTAGACTGCAAATCACCAGAACAAAACATGTAAGATTCATCCTGGGCTGGGTCCAAGAGAACATGTAGGCCAGGATGAATTACAACAGTTGGTATATGCTGATGTTGAAGACAGAGTAGTAAAACAACTGACGCTAAATCATGTTTATAAAATGCTCACAAACAATGTCCAGAGTAGTATCTTGCTATCAATTTTGTCAAGGTGGGAACCAATGCAATCATAGTCCTAGGGGGAGAGAGCACATCTTTGTAGTACCCACAGTCAGTGGAACAGGACTTTCAAAATCCTTTTATTGTACTAGCAATAAAGGAAAAGGAACAGACTGCCCGCACATGTCAAACGGGGCCAGTCATAGCAAGAAACCAGTTTTCTAGAAGAGTGGCCAAAAGGTGTATGTCTGTTGAATGTAGCTCAGATGAGGGAGAGAAATTATTTATTTTTAATTTTTTGTTAGCTAACACATATTATAAAATGTAAATAACTCTTTTTTACCTTATTCTAGAATATTCCTTTTTAGTATAATACTTATAGTTATTATCACCCCCTTCCCAGGTCTGGGGTGGGCAACCCTTGGCACGCATGCCAAACCTGGCGCGCAACAACAACCTCTTTACGGACAAAGAACTCTGGTTCCCATCTAAAAAAAAAAAGGGTGACATTTATGGTGTATCCATTACCAAGAAAAGCGGGGGAAGGAAGGAAATAGTCCATTCAATTCCTAAGATCATTTCCACCACTTTTTGTGATATTGTGTTGTTAATCCAATTAGGTGATACTTTACATTAAGTACTTTACATCATTTCTGGTAGGCCAAGTTCCAACATAGTGCTACGAACTTTGAGGTCACCAAAGTTATTGTTCAACATGGATGCCACTTAGTGATGGGAAGTAGATTAAAGAAACAATGTTATTATGCCTTCTTTACCTTGGTGACAATTTTCTGAACAATGAAAAATAAGATTATTCAGCTCATTAATTATTTGTCTTGTGAGTAGACGAAACTGTTAAGGATAAGATACTTAGCTGGAAGTAATGCAGCGGATCAATTAAACAACAGATGGTGGCACGCCCTCTGCATCGATTGTTAGGTGGTAAAACAGATGGTGCACCCAGAATGCTTGGTAAGGTTAAAAAACAGATGGTGCACCCTGCTTGATTGGTAAGGTTACAAAATCAATGTGCACCCTGATGATTGCTGGCTTAAGGCTAAAATGATGGATGCAACCAGACCTTGGATAATTAGGTTACAACAGGAATTGGTGCACCCAGCATGATTGGTTAAAGGCTTTAATACAACAGATGGTTGCTCCAGTTGATTGGTAAGGACTCCAACGAGTTTGGTTGCACCCAAGCGATGCTTGGTAGGCTAAACTAGATGTGCACCCTCTGATGATTGGTTAAGGGTTACAAACAGATGGTGCACCCAGCATGATTGGTAAGGCAAAACCAGATGGTGCACCCAGCTTTGATGGGTAGAGTTACAACAGATGGTCACACCAGCTTTGTTTGGTAAGGCGCTAAAAAAGATGGTGCACCCAGCATGATTGGTAAGGTTACAACAGATGGTGCACCAGCATGATGGTAAGGCTTAAAACAGATGGTTGCAACCCAGCATGATTGGTAAGGTTACAAACAGATGGTGCACCTGCATGATTGGTAAAGCTAAAACAGATGGTTGAGCCCAGCATGATTGGTATAAGGTTACAACAGTTGGTGCTCCAGCTATGATTGGTAAGGCTTCAACGATGGTGCCACCCAGCCTTAATTGGTAAGGCTAACAGATGGTTGCACCAGTATGATTGGTTATATGGTTACAACAGATGGTGCACCTGCTGTGGTAAGGTCTACAACAGAATAGTGGCTAACTGCTCATGATTGGTAAAGGCTGAAAACAGGATGGTGCACAAAAGCATTATTGGTAAGGTTACAACAGATGGTGGCAAACCAGCTTGATTGGGCTAAGGTTACAACAGATGGTGCAACCAGCATGTATGGTAAGGCTTAAAACAGATGGTGCACCAGCATGAGTGGTAAGGTTACAACAGATGGTTGCACCAGCATGATTGGGTAAGGCTAAAAACAGGATGGTGCAAACCAGCATGATTGGTAAGGTTTCAGACAGATGGTGCACCCATGCTGAGTTGGTTAAGGATTACAACAGATGGTCACAAGCATAATTGGTAAGGCTAAACAGTTGGTAGCACCCAGTATGATTGGTAAGGTTACAACAGATTGCGTGCACCCAGCTTGATTGGTATGGTTACAACAGATGGTGCACCCAGCATGATTGGTAAGGATAATCCAGTATGGTGCAATCCAAGCATGATTGGTAAGGTAACAACAGGTGGTGCACCCCAGCTTGATTGGTAAGGCTAAAAACAGATGGTGCTCACCCAGCAGGATTGGTAAGGGTTTTTTTTTTTTTTTTAAAACTCACAGATGGTGCACCCAGCATGATTGGTAAGGTTACAACAGATGGTGCACTCAAATGAATTGGTAAGGTTAAAACAGTTGGTGCACCCAGCATGTTTGGTGAAGGTTAAACAGATGGTGCACCAGCATGATTGGTAATGTACAACAGAATGGTTGCTCCCAGCATGATTGCAAGGTTTCAACAGATGGTGCACTCAACATGGTTGGTAAGGTTACAACACGATGCGTGCTCCCAGCATGATTGGTTAGAAGGTTTCAAAGGGAGAATGGGTGCCACTCAGCATGATTGATAAGGTTAAACAGATGGATTTACACTCAACATGATTGGTAAGGTTAAAACAATGGTGCTCCAGCATGATTGGTTAAGGTTACAACAGATGGTGCACTGTACTGGATGGTAAGGGCTACTACAGACGGTTGTGCTGCAACTGCATGATTGGTAAGGTTTGTCAACAGGTGATGGTGCACCCAGAGTGATTGTTAGGTTATCAATCAGATGGTGCACCCAGCATGATTGGTAAGGTACAACAGATGGTGCACCAGCTTGATTGGTAGGTTAAACAGATGGTGCACGCAAACATGGATGGTAACGGCTTTACAACAGACGGTGCAACCTGCAGATTGTTAAAGGTTACAACAGATGCGTGCACCAGCATGGATCTGGTAAGGTTACAACATGATGGTGCACACCAGATGTGATTGTAGGTTAGAACATATGATGGTGCACCCAGCAATTGATTGTTAAGGTTACAACAGATGGTGCACCGGTGGTGAATAGGTAAGGTTACAACACGATGGTGCTACCCAGCAGGAGTGATTGGTAAGTTACAACAGAGGTGCCACCCGCAGATGATTTTTAAGGATACAGCAGAGGTGCACCCAGAGTGATTGGCCAAGGTTTACAAAAGATGGGCACCCAGCATGACATGGTAAGGTTACTACAGATGGGTGCACCAGGCAAGATTGTAATGGCTACAAAAAGATTGGTGCACTGTACAAGTTTGGTGATGTTATTACAGATGGCTTGCTCCAGAAGAATGATTGCGTATCGTTAAACAGATGGTGCTCCCAACATGATTGGTAAGGCGTGTATAACAGAATTGAGCACCCTGCATGATCTGGTTTTGGTTGCCAACAGATTGGTGCACCAGAGGATTGGTAAGGTTACAAAACAGATGGTGCACCAGACCAATGATTGGTTAAGGTTAACAACAGATGGTGCCCAGAGTGATTGGTAAAGGTTTACACAGATGGTGCCTCCTAGAGTGATTGGTAAGGATTTTAACATTTGATGGTGCACCAATCCTGATTGTAAGGTTTCAGCAGATGGTGCACCCAATGAGTGATTGGTAAGGTTAAACAGATGGTGTGCCACCCAGTATGATTGGTAAAGTTACAAGAGATGGTGCACCAACATGATTGGTAAGGCTACGAAAGATGGTGCACTCAACATGGTTGGTGAGGGTTACAAACAGATGGTGCACCAGCATGATTGGTAAGGTTTCAACAGATGGTGCACCCAGCATGATTGGTTTAAAGTTACAAACAAGACTGTGCACACAGCATGATTGGTAAGGGCTACAAAAGATGGTGCATCAACATTGATTGGTGAAGATTACAACAGATGGTAGCACCCTGCTTGATTGGTAAGGTTTACAACAAGATGGTGCACCCAGCGCCATGATTAGTAAGGTTCACAAACAGATGGTGCACCAGAAGTGATTGGTAGGTTACAAAGATGGTGCACCAGCATGATTGGTAAGGTTGCAAACAAATGGTGCACCCAGAGTGGATTGTAAGGTTACACAGATGATGCACCCAGAGTGGATTGGTATGGTTACAACAGATTGGTTTGCAGCCAGCATGATTGATAAGTTACAACAGATGAGTGCACCCAGAGTGGTTGGTAAGTAGGTTACAACAGATGGTGCCCCAGCATGATTTGTATAAGGTCTACAACAGATGGTGACCCAGATGTGATGGTAAGGTTACAACAGATGGTTGCACCCTGCATGATTGGTAAGGTGCAAAAATTGGTACACCCAGCATGATTTGGTTAGGTATACAACAGATGTGGCACCCCCGTGTGATTTGGTAAGGTTTACAATCAGATGGTGCAGCCAGCATGATTGCTAATGCTGCAATAAGATGCGTGCACCAGCCATGATTGGGTTATGGCTAAAACTATGGTGAACCAGCATGATTGGGTAAGGTTACAACAGATGGTGCACCCACAGCATGATTGGTAAGCGATACAATAGATGGCGCACCCAGATGTTTGGTATAGGTTGTCTACTACAGATGGTGCACCCAGCATGATTGGTATAGGCTGCAAAAGATGGTGCACCAGCATGATTGGTAAGGATGCAAAGATGGTGAACCAAGCATGATTGGTAAGGTTAAAACAGATGGTTGCACAAGCATGATTGGTTAAGGTTGCAAAAAGATGTGCCCACCCAGCAGGATTGGTAAGGCTTTAAAACACATGGTGCACCCAGCATGATTGGTTAAGGCTAACACAGATGGCTGCACCAGCATGATTGGTAAGGTTACAACAGATGGTGCACCAAGCATGATGGTAAGGTTGCAAAAAGATGGTTGCCAACCCAGCATGTTGGTAAGGCTGCAAAAGAATGGTCTGCACCCAGCATGATTGGTAGGGCCTAAAACAGATGGTGCCCCAGCAAGATGGGAAGGTTACAAACGTTGGGCACCAGAGTGATTGGTAAGGTTACAACAGATGGTGCACCCAGCATGATTGGTAATGTTAAAAGAGATGGTGCACCCAGCATGATTGGTAAGTTTACAACAGATGTGCACCCAGCATGATTGGTACAGGCTAAAAACAGATGGTTGCACCCAGCATGATTGGTAAGGTTTTACAACAGCATGGTGCACACCAGCATGATTGGTTAAAGGCTAAAAAGATGGTGCACCAGCATGATTGGTAGGTTACAACAATGGTGACAAACCAGATGTTTGGTTAAGGTTACAACAGATGGTGCACCAGCATGATTGGTAAGGTTACAACAGATGGTGCACCCAGCATGATTGTAAGGTTGCAAACAATGGTGCAACCAGAGTGATTGGTAAGGTTACAACAGATGGGTGCACCCTGAATGATTGCTAAGGCTACAACAGATGGTGCACACAGCATGATTTGGTAAGGCTACAAAAGATGGTGCACTCACATGATTGGTGAGGTTACAACACGATGGTTGCACCCAGAATGATTGGTAAGGTTACAACAGATGGTGCACCAGCATGATTGGTAAGTTAACAACAGATGGTTGGTCCCAGCTATGATTGGTAAGGTTTCAAACAGATGGTGCACAAGAGTGTTTGTATGTTACAACAGATGGTGAAGCCAGCATGATTGCTAAAAAAATGCTGACACAGATGGTTGCACCCAGGCATGATTGGTAAGGCTAAAAACTGATGGTGCCACCAGCATGTTTGGTAAGGTTACAACAGGATGGTGCACCCAGCATGATTGGTAAGGTTTCAAAGATGGAGCACCCAGCTGATTGGTAAGGTTACAACAGTGGGTGCACACCAGCGTGATTGGTAAGGGCGGCAAAAGATGGTGCACCCAGCATGATGGTAAGGCTGCAAAAGATGGTGAAACCAAGCATGGATGGTGAAGGTTACAACAGATGGTCCCACCAAGCATGATTTGGTAAGGGTTGCATCAAGATGGTGCTGCACCCAGGCATGATTGGTAAGGCTCCTTAAAAAATGGTTGCACCCAGCTTGATGGTAAGGCTAAATAACAGATGGTGCACCACAGCATGATTGGTATGGTTTCAAACAGGTGGTGCACAAAGCATGGATTGGTAAGGTTGCAAAAAGATGGTGCACCCAGCATTGATTGGTAAGCCTGCAAAAGATGGTGCACCCAGCATGTTTGGTAGGGCTCTAAAACAGATGGTTGCAACCAGCATGATTGGTAAGGTCTACAACAGTTGGTGCACCCAGTGTGATTGGTAAGGGTTACACAGATGGGCACCAGCATGATTGGTAATGTTAAAAAGAGAGGTGCACCCTTGCATGATTGGTAAGGTTACAACAGATGGTGCACCCAGGCATGATTGGGTAAGGCTAAAAACAGATGTGTTGCAACCCAGCTGAATTGGATAAGGTTACAACAGATGGTGCACCAGCTGATTAGGTAAGGGGACTAAAACAAGATGGTGCACCCAGCATGAATGGTGAAGGTTAACACAACAGATGGTGCAACCAGATGATTGGTAGGTTACAACAGGTGGTGCACCCACTGATTGGTAGGTTACAAAGAGATGGTGCACCCAGCATGATTGGTAAGGTTGCAACAAATGGTGCACCCAGAGTGATTGGTAAGGTTACAACAGGATGGTTGACCACCCAGAATGATTGCTATGGCTACAACAGATGGTGCACACAGCATGATTGGTAAGGCTACAAAAGATGGTGCACTAACATGATTGGTGAGGTTACAACAGATGGTGCACCCAGCATGATTGGTAAGGTTACATAGAGATGGTTTCACCAGCATGATTGGTACGAGTTACAACAGTTGAGTGGTCCCAGCATGGATAGGTAAGGTTTCAACAGATGGGTCGCACCAGAGCGATTGGTTAAGTTACAACAGATGGTGCAGCCAGCATGATTGGTAAGGGTTACAACAGATTGTGCAACCCAGCATGATTTGTTTAAGGTTACAACAGACGGTGGTGCACTCAACATGGATGTTAAGGTTACTACAGATGTGCACCCAGCATGATTGGTATGGTTTACAACAGTTGGTGACCCAGCATGATTGGTAAGGTTTAGACAGATGGTGTACCCAGGGCGATTGGTAAGGCTACAACAGATGGGTGCAGCCAGCATGATTGTAAGGTTACAACTAGATGGTGCCAACCAAAGTGATTGGTAGGTTACAAAAAGATGGTGTCACCCAGCTTGATTGGTAAGGTTGCAACAATTGGTGCACCCAGCAGTGATTCGTTAAGGTTACAGAAGCGCATGTGATGTTGCACACCAGATGTGATGTATCGCGTTGCTAACAATTGGTTCACCCAGAGTGATTGGTAAGTACAACAGTTGGTGCACACAGCATGTTTGGTAAGGGCTACAAAAGATGGTGCACTCAACATGATTGGTGAGGTTACACAGATGGTGCAAACCATCATGATTGGTAAGGTTGAAACAAATGGTGCACCCAGAGTGATTGGTAAGGCTACATCAGATTGATGTACCAGCATGATGGGTAAGGTTACAGCAGGATGGTGCAACAAGCATGATTGGTAGTTTATCAGCTGATTGTGCACCATGCATGATTGGTAACGTTACCAACAGGATGGTGCACCACAGCATGATTGGTAAGGTTTACAGCAGATGGGATGCACCAGACTGATTTGGGATAAGTTACAGAGATGGTTGCACCAAGCATGATTGGTAATGTTTACAACGGATGGTGACCCAGAGTGATGTGTAAAGTGTACAACAGATGGTCGCCACCCTGCATGTTGGTAAGGTTACAACAGATGGAAACACCTGCATGATTGGTAAGGTTACAACAAGATGGTGCACCCAGAGTGTTTGGTAAGGTTACAACAGATGGTACACCCCAGCGTGATTGGATAATTTATTATTATTACTCAATCAAGGGGGAAGCGCTTAAACCCGGAGGATTATACAGCGACTGGGCGGGGGGGGGGATGTGGAAGGGCATTCAGGCTTTAATTTCGGGGAACTGGAGCACAGATCCAATTCCCTAAATAAGGAGCCCTCACCAACATCAAGGAACCTTCCTTGAGGGGCGTGATTTGGTAAGGACTGTAGGTTTGTATAATCTGTAAAGATGTTTGTATCGGGTGTTGACTTTCATGCATATCCACAGGAGGCTTTATGACCACAAAAGTTGGTCTATAAGAACTTCAAGAAAGTGATACAGTCACCAGATTGTTTTAATTACCATTTTTGCACGAGCTTTGAATAAAAGACAATATCAGAATTTATTGAAGGAGGTGGGATTCAGTACAACAATGTTTGTTGACTTTAGTCTAGGTTTTGTTTTGAAACAATTTGTTGAATGTCTGGGGGATGAGATAATTCTCTTTTGAGTAACAACAAGTGTGGCTAGCGCTTAAGAAATGTCTGATATCGTGTGGGATAAGTGTAAAGTAGGGTCGTCGGTCCCAAAGGTTGGGCAAGCGTGGTGAAGTCTTTGTTTAATGACCCGTGATGATGCCACTGTGTGCGAAACGTTTTTCAATAAAGATTCCCATGTGTTGCATAAGTGTGTCAATTCTTCCACTTGTCGGTTTTCATAACCATTCATCACATCTCTCAGACACTGCAACATCATGGAGTCTTGGTACAAAGACTTCCACGCTTGCCCAACCTTTGGACGACGACCTACTTACACTAGTGGCAGGTCCCACTGTGATCCCGCCTCCTCCTGCTTCAACTCATCTCACCGCAGTATATAAGCCACCTCTCTGGCCCTATGCTGCACTTCCTACAAGAGTGATGGACTGAACACATCGATTCCAGGTTGAGGGACTGATTACCTCAAACTTCTACTCTCCTTACCCACTTCTACTTTGTATTGCACTGATGAAGCCACTGTGTGGCGAAACGTTTCTTCAATAAAGATTCCCATGTGTTGCATAAGTGTCTCAATTCTTCAACTTGTCGGTTTTCATAACCATTCATCACATCTGTCAGACACTGCAACATCATGGGGTCTCGGTACAAAGACTTCCACGCTTGCCCAACCTTTGGACGACGACCTACTTACACTAGGGGCAGGTCCCACTGTGATCCCGCCTCCTCCTGCTTCAACTCATCTCACCGCAGTATATAAGCCACCTCTCTGGCCCAATGCTGCACTTCCTACAAGAGTGATGGACTGAACACATCGATTCCAGGTTGAGGGACTGATTACCTCAAACTTCTACTCTCCTTACCCACTTCTACTTTGTATTGGACTAATGAAGCCACTGTGTGGCGAAACGTTTCTTCAATAAAGATTCCCATGTGTTGCATAAGTGTCTCAATTCTTCAGGATAGCTTGTGCCTTGAGTCTGCAATCTCGGATGAAGAAAGATGGGAACTGAAGACGTGTAAAGGCTTGTGTTATGTAAGTGCATTCTTCTTCTAGAAAACAAGGGCTGGAGATGCGAAGAGCTCTCAGGAAGAAGCCAATGAGGACTCCTCTCTTAGTGCGGGTGTCTTGGTGTGAATAAAAGTGTATAAGATCGTCCTTGTTGGTAGGTTTTCTATACACTTTGAAGAGAAGTTTGTCAGTGTCGGGAGATCTGCACAGTAGAACGTCGAGGAAAGGAAGTTTGCCATCATTTTCGAGTTCAAGTGTAAACTTTATTGATGGTTCAACTGCATTGATCTTGTTGAGAAGGGCCTGGATATTGAGACGTCTCGGATAGAAAACCAATATATCATCAACGTATCTTAGCCAGGTAACGGTGTTGGGAATGAGGGTGCTTAATTTCTGTCTCTAGGTTTTCCATGAAGAGGTTGGCAAGCACAGCACTGAGCGGGCTGCCCATTGCCATCCCAAAGCATTGTTTGTAACAGTTGTCCTGACACTTGAAGAAGTTGAAATTAACACAAAGTTCCACAAAGATTGTTTGAAATTAGAAGAGGTAAAGGGAGTTCGTGGTTTTCAGTGAGCCTCTGTCTCAGAATGTTGATTGCAGCATCAGTAGGAACGCTGGTAAAGAGGGCTGTGACATCAAAGGAAGCCATGCTTTTGTTTTTGACATTCAGGTTGGAAATTCGGGAGAGAAGGTCACCTGAGTGTTTGAGGTGGGCTTGACTGATGGTGCCCAGAAGCGCTGAAAGGTATTTGGCAAGGTGGCCGGCTAGTCTGTGTGGTGCACTCCCTATGCCCGAAGTGATAGGCCGTAGTGGGATACCAGGTTTGTGTGTCTTAGGAAGGCCATACAGGCGTGCTGGTTTCGGTTGACCTCGTAAAAATTTAAGTAATTTTTTGCCTTGTTCTGATTTTCGTAAGATGCTACGAGCCTTTTGAAGGAAAGTCTGGGTACTTTGAAGTAGCACTGATTCCGATACAGGCTGGTATGTGTTGGCATCGTTGAGAAGATTTAAGACTTTATTGTTGTAGTCGACAGTGTTAAGTAACACCACACCACCTCCTTTGTCAGCGGTTGTAATGACGATATCATTGTTGTTGGCCAAGTTCCTGAGTGCTTGGATGTATCTTCTGGGAATGACCGGTCTTGAAGGCTCAGTAGCTGCAGCAGTGATAATTCCTTGGACAAATCCCTTTTGAAACTCGGAGTCTCCAAAAGGTTGGTTCATGGTTACCATATCCACCAGATTATTTTTTCTTGTTGATGCCAGTAGTAAACTTGAGCCCTAGGCTGAGGGCTTCTGTCTCGGTGACGGTTAGTGTATAGGAAGATAAGTTATTTATGATTTCTGGTCGTCCCATTTCGCTCCATTTGCTGTGGGAGCACAGGTCTTGTAGTTTTCGTGATAGCTTCAATTTCTGTTGGATGTTGGCAGTGGTAACTTGGCTGAGTATATATTCTGCAGTCCTTCTGTCAGGAGTAGGAAGTGAAGCACGAATCTGAGCGGCACGTAATGAGGCCTCCTTCTGAGCATGTCGCAGTTCATCAGAGCTTTCTCTAAGGTAGGCGTAAACAGCAGGAGAGAAAGGGTGTCTAGATGTGGTCAGTTGTCGAGGAGTGGACTGTGGTACCACTATCTCAGCAAGACAGTCTTCTAGGAAGATGTGTCGGTTCCGAAGACTATTAGCTTTGAGTAGGAGAGAAAGATATTCTCTGTATGCTATGTCCATAGTGTGTTGCAGTGTCAGACAAGATGGTATAAACCTTGGTAATAAATACCGACAAGTTGGTTTAGAAAGACATGTAAGCAAACACTACAACATATTTATTAGAAAATGTTTTGGTCCTGGGACCTTAATCACTTCTAGCATACAGAGGTAGAAAGACATTATATATATAGGCGGAGAGTGAGATGTGACGCACGTGACCTGAGGAATGTCATAAGAACATAAGAATGGAGGAACACTGTCGAAGGCCTACTGGCTCATGCGAGGCAGGTCTTCATCAAAACAACCTCTACCTATGATGAGGACGGGTAGACGATGAAATCATGTGACTCCTGTGTAGTTGGGTTGGTGTTGCTTAAGTATCATGTATGCTAATGTTTTTTAAATTTTGTAGTTTCCAGTGTTGCGTTCTATAGTGTCGGTGACGGCGATTAGTGAGGCTTCTAGGCACCGTCGGCGTCTGAGGTCTGGTTCGGTGAGAATGAGTTGTGCCTCATTCCAGTTCATCAAATGCCCCGTGGAATCTCTGTGGAGGACACAGACGTACCTTACATCGTCTCTGTTAGAGGCATTTCAATGCTCATTCAGGGGGACTGCAAGATCTCTGCCTGTCTCGCCTACATATTTCTTGGGACAGAACCCATAGGGGATAGTGTATTCGCCTGCTGTAGAAGTTAGAGGAGTGGGGCTGCATTTAGTAGTGAGGTCTTTGATAGATGATGTGTTTATGGTGAAAACGTTGATGTTACTCATAGCAAGTGCCCGGCGAGTATTCGTGGCAACATCGCCATATGGGAGTACTATGAACTGTTTAGGGGGCTGTTCCATGGGCGGTTTGTTGAGGATAGCTTGTGCCTTGAGTGAGCATCGAAATGCCTCTAACAGAGACGATGTAAGGTACGCCTGTGTCCTCCACAGAGACTCCACGGGGCATTTGATGAACTGGAATGAGGCACAACTCGTTCTCACCGAACCAGACCTCAGACGCCGATGGTGCCTAGAAGCCTCACTAATCGCCGTCAGCGACACTATAGAACGCAACACTGGAAACTACAAAATTTAAAAAACATTAGCATACATGATACTTAAGCAACACCAACCCAACTACACAGGAGTCACATGATTTCATCGTCTACCCGTCCTCATCATAGGTAGAGGTTGTTTTGATAAAGACCTGCCTTGCATGAGATAATAGGCCTTCTACAGTGTTCCTCCATTCTTATGCTCTTATGACATTCCTCAGGTCACGTGCGTCACATCTCACTCTCCGCCTATATATATATAATGTCTTTCTACCTATGTATGTTAGAAGTGATCAAGGTCCCAAGACCGAAACTTT